>JAHRHZ010000071.1:27932500-27973188 GCA_024137785.1 Ginglymostoma cirratum | reverse complement strand
TCAGCTTTCCTGCTCCTCTGATGCTGCTTGGCCTGCTGTGTTCATCCACCTCCACATCTTGTTATCTGTTTTAAAATCTGAGCCATTCTTATAATAGAATTGAGGAGAATTTTGTTCCTCTCAGAGGCGTAACCCTTCTTGTGAGTTTAGAACTCTCTACCTCAGAAGTTGCTGGAGGCGGTGTCATTCAATCGTTTGAAGACAGAGGTGAATAGGTTCTTGATAGATGTGGAATTGAGAGTTAACAGAGATAGATGGGAATGTGGAATTCAAAACTGAGACATATCAGCCATGATCTTATTAAATAGCAGAGCAGGATTGGCAAGGTGAATGGCCTACTTCTGCTCCAATTCGTATGTTCATATGTTTACACACTCCCATGTCTATTGTGTGACCTGTTATTTGTATTTTCTGTCAGTTGCATTATTCTGTTGATTACTTGTCCTGCCTATCGTTTATCTATCCTGTCAGTTCTGTGCACTGTTGTGCGTTTTGTTTGTTATGTTTCCTGTCTTATGTGTCTTGCTGGTTGCATGTTCTAATTTCTGCATATCCTGTCAATTGCATGCCTTTCAGTTGCGTGTTCTGTGGGTTGTGTGTGCTGTGGTGTGATCATGCTGTCGTGTGAATTCCTGGCTCTGGATCCAGTGATCTGAGCTCAAAACTCAGCGGATCTCAGTTCTGATAAAACCATCCTCAGTGCTGAGTGACTGCTTCAGAGAAGAGAGGGATTGATCCAAAACCCACTTCTGCCCTAAGAACCAGTCACTGATTTATTTTTGACTGTGAAGCTAGTCTCTGTGGAATTTGCAGCTTTACGGGCTCTGAGCTGGTTTGTGCAGTTCAGAAATCTTGTGATGTGCAGCCTAACAATAACCACTAAATTCAGATTGTTAAAACCCACAAACTATTTATTGAAATTAAACATTGGTCTGTGGCAGTGAAATCTGCATTTTGGTTGTGAGGTTTTTTTTTAGAATCTGAATGAATATTTGTCTTTGTCACTGTCACTGTATCATTTGATTATCATGGAAAGAAACAGAAACATCAGATGATCACATCTCAAGCATCCCTCAATGATTGATGAACTGTAACAAGAGGTTATTTGTTTAACCTGGACAGAACTTACATTCTGACTGACTGTAATAATGAATGCTACTAGGAACTTAACATGAGCCACTGCACAGCAAGCATTAACCAGTCATCAAAATGGCTTCACTTCTTTGCTCATCAAGGTTATCCCATTCTTGCATTCACAGTATCTTCCTCAAACCACAAAGGCTCCAGGCTCTCACAAAGATCAAACAACGACCTGTTCTGAATTCTTGTTTGCTAATGACTGTGTTCTCTTAATACACACAATGGGAGATAACAAAGTGCTTGTAGTCCTTTTTGCCCAATTCTTTAAGCACTTTGTCTTTCTTAAACTTATTGAAAACTAGAGTTCTTGTGCCAAACTGTTCCTGGCCACAAATTCCCAGGACTCCAAAGTCACAATCTTTATTACAAATTTCAACTCCATTTATAAGTTCTGCTCTCCAACAACACTACTTCGGATGTGATACCACCTACCCCTGGCAAAGACAAGTTCATTGTTCAGCAGGATCACTCAGACTTTGCAAAGAGCACTGGGGTTGGTTTTGAGACTGAATAAACATCTGCCAGACAGTGATTCCCAAAACATCTCTCTCTGGCTGTGAAGCATAAACAACTTATTGGCATCACATGAAGCAAAAAGATGCAATCCACCTTCACAGCTTCAGATCTGCAGCATGAGGTGGCAGATCAAAAAAATCCAATACCTGGCAGTTAGAGAATGCTCATTAGAGCTCAGCTTTACTCTCTGTGCCTTGGTTCGCATGCCAGATCCCTGTATACCAAAGTCAGTACTCCACATCTGGCAAAGCACAGAAACCCACATCATAGGACATCCCAGTCTTAGATACAAAGATATCCTGAAAGCCATTGCCAGATGTTGTAAGTTGAACCCTGCCACACGGGACAGAAAATCTTGGACAGTTCCAAACAAAGAAGAGCTGTCATCAGAAGATCTCAAAGTTGTGCGAGAACCATGGTAGGCGTCTATAGGGTAAAAGAGAGTGACACTATAAAGCCTGTCCTTCATCCACCTCTCCAGCAGTGAGTTTGTTCATAGATGGATCTTAATATCAGAATTTGAGTTGGCGTTGTAGACGGTGAAGAAGGTTTTCTAAGATTACAAAGGGATCTTGATCAAATAGGTCAATGGGCTGGAAGATGGCAGATGGAGTTCAATCCGGATGAATGTGAGGTATTGCATTTTGGTACAATAAACAAGGGTAGAGTAAACAGTTAATGGTAGACCCTTGGGTAGTGTTGTAGAACAGAGGGACCTAGGGGTGCAGGTACAGAATTCTTTGAAGTTTACATCACATACAGACAGGATAGTTAAAAAGGTGTTTGGCATACTTGCCTTTATTGCTCAGTCCTTTGCTTTTGAAGTTGCGAAGTCGTGTTGAGGTTGCACAGGACATTGGTGAGGGCTCTTCTGGAGTACCTTGTCCAGTTCTGGTCACCCAGTTATAGGAAGGATATTATTAAGCTGGAGAGGATTCAGAGGAGATTTACCGGGATGTTGCTGAATATGGAAGGTCTGAGTTATAAAGAAAGGCTGGATAGGCTGGGACTTCTTTCACTGGAGTATAGGAGATTGAGAGATGACCTGATAGAAGTTTATAAAATAATGATAGGTATAAATAGGGTTAATGGTAGTTGTCTTTTCCCTAGGATGGAGGATTTCAAGACTAGGGGGCACATTTTTAAGGTGAGAGGAGAGAGATTTTAAAATGACGTGGGGGAGTTTTTTTTTACACACTGGATATTTTACATGTGGAATGAACTTACTGAGGAAATGGTAGATGTGGGTACAATTACAATGTTTAAAAGATTATGGCTAGATACATGAAAAGGATATGAGCCAGGAGCAGGCAGGTGAGACAAGTTTAGTTTGGAATTATGTCCGGCATGGATTGGTTGGACTGAAAGGTCTCTGTCCATGCTGTATGACTCTATGAGTCTATATCACATGAGAGAGATCAACAGACTAAATGGTATACAGCTGGTCTCCTTGCTGAATACTTATTTATCAAAGTGACAGGAAGATCCACTGTAGTCACTAATCCTGTAATCCCAATGAAGGTAATGCTTCAAAACTGTAGCACCTGCCCTTGTTCACTCCAAGGATGAAGTTTGTGACTGTATCATTGTATTCTTAACTTTTTAAATGAACATCTGCTGTCCTGCAAATGGATGATCCTGTACCAGTGACTGTCTGCATCTTCACAAAGTTCTTGCTAGAGAAGGTCAGTCCTACATTTTCTTTAACTGACTTGGCTTAAATTTGAAATTTATATCTCCATGCTGAAGTCATTTTAATTCTAAATCCTTGCTGTGAGCTTCTCTGTTTTACCCCATCAATCTGAAAATGAATGAAATGATCCTGTGGAAGCAATATCTGAGATCCTGTCTAACCAATAAATTGCCTTTTACTCACTTATTAGTCAAAAGTAGATCAAGTATCACCGCCCATTTGTTTAGTTGAAACTTTAATGGACACTACCTGAATCCAGTCAGTAATTTGGTTTCCTTCCTGTTTTGTGTTCCTGGCATTTTGTAGTCCGGGTCCAAGTTACAATCCGCTGTTACAGTCCTCGCTTTGCTTGATACAGGTACTGATTCCTCTTTTTAGTCAATACAGCTAGGACCACAATGTAAAGAATGTTCCTTGTGTCTTTAACATGGAAAAACATCACCAATGACAACATGGCATGCTGCCACATCAGGCAATATTCAGATGTCTGTTGCTGTGAGGTTTGTGGCTAAGGCTCTGTTCATCACATTGGAGGGATGGCTGATCTTGTCACTGCTGGTGATGTGTGGCCTATGAAAACTTCCCCTGACCTGAAGAGACTGATGTCTTACTCTTTAATTTACACCATTGTACACATTCTTGTCCTCTGTAAGTACATGTTTCCCAATGGAACAGACCGCTCATGATTTTTCACAGTATCTTGCATATGATTGCTCATGTGACAGTTAAATTATGATATACCTCACCATCTCATCCATTCAGGTTTGCAACAGTGGAGTGAGGGGTTAGGGTGATGGGCTTAGAATTACAGGGTGAAGGTGCATCGATCCTCACAGTTGCATTGTGCGTCACATCCCAGTGGCAAGAGCTTTCATTGGAAAGTGACTCATTCAGAGTCTAAATGAAACACCAAAATCAGGTATGGGGCCAAGCATGTGGAAACTGGTTCAGTTCAGATGGGCCTGTACTCAATGGAGTTTAGAAGGACGAGGGGAGATCCCATCAAAACTTACAGAATACTGAGAGGCCTGGATAGAGTGGACATGGAGAAGATATTTCTATTAGTTGGAGAGACTAGGATCCAAGGGCACAGCCTCAGAGTAAAGGGACAACCTTTTAGAATCGAGATGTTTAGGAATTTCTTCAGCCAGAGGGTGGTGAATCTGTGGAAGTCATTGCTGCAGAAGGCCTTGGAGGCCAAGTCATTGAGTATGTTTAAGACAGAGATGGATAGGTTCTTGATTATTAAGAGGATCAAAGGTTATGGAGAAAAGGTAGTGGAATGGGGTTGAGAAACTTATCTGCTCCACCACTCGATCATGGCTGATTTGATGAGTCATATGGCCTCATTTTGTTCCTATATCTAATGGTCTTACGTACGGTACCTTTATCACACAGACACGCTAGTTCCCAAACCAGACTATTCACAGGGCCTTGAGTTAGCTCCTCGGTGTATCTGGGTTCTCAGTGCTACATGACAGGGAGTGTATGTACGCACAGTGGGTGCAGCGAAGGTTTGTGTAGAAATGTGGCAGGTGGAGTATGAGAATCCATGGGATGGGGATGGGGGTGGGGGTGGTGTGTAAACATAATCATGGGGAAGAATGTGTGCACATGGTGAATTGGGAGGGGGTTAGAGAGAGTCTGACTGCATGGGGAGATGGTGTTTGGATAAGGTGCGCACATGGGAGTTGGGGGGAAAGGGACAGAGAGAGAGTAATGGAGATAATGTGTATCCAGGGAGTTGGAGGGAAGAAGCTATATACTGAGGGAGTGGTAGGAAGAAGGTATGTATGCACCAATGTTGGGCTGCCTGTGTGTATGTGGAGAACAACTGATATGGAGGAGGGGAAATGATGGGATATTGTGTGCATGGTCACATGGGCAGTGAGTGTTTGTTCATGGGGAGGACGACAGAATGACTGCTTGTACATAATGGAGGTGACTGGGTGAGTACGTGTACACAGTCAGGGGATTCTAATGGGGGACAGTGTGTGTGCACAACAGGGGTGATAGGGGAGTGTGTGTGTACTTGGGAGAAGATGTGAAAGGAGACTGTGTGTACATGGGGTTTAAGGGAAAGGATGTGTGCAAAAGGAGAATGATTGGGTGAATATATGTCATTGGTGTGGTGGATGAAGGAGAATTTGTGTAGATGTGGGTGGCATTCCTAATCTGGAGAGTATGCCTACATGGAGGGTGAAGTGTGTGCACAGAGGCTGATAGAGAGAAACGTGTGTACATGGAGGCCAGTGGGAGGAGAATGTATACATGGAGGGTGATGGGAAAGATATTTGTATGTAGACAGAAATGATGGACTGTGTGTGAACACGGAGGGCATGTATACTTCCCAGGTGATGGGGAGAATTTGTGAATACAGGGCGGGGAGCATGTGTACATGGAGAGCTTTGGGGGAGAGTGCATTTATGCGGGTTGGGAGGAGGGCAAGGGGTGATGGGACAATAAGTGTGGCAGCTGAACTGTAAAACCTGCAGGTCTCTGTTCTTCCTGCTGAAGATAATCTGAGCTCTGAATGGATTCCAGTTGACAAGAGCTCAGTATTTCATTGTCTGAGTGTATATTTGGAAGCAGGCATCAGATTTCTCACCCATAAAGAAGGACTAGAGATTCAGTTCTTTCTGAAAAGGAAGGAAATGAAAAATAAAATCAAAAGAGAGGAACCAAATGACTTCATCAGAAAAGACAATATTTTGATTTTTTATTTATATTCTGTGTACAAACTGTTGGTTAAATATGCCTGCCCTAACCTGAGAGCATTGTGATTTATAACAGAAACAGCTGGCTGTTGTTCCCCAGTTTGCTTTGCTGTATCAGGGAGTGTGGGTGGGATGAAATGTGTGGAAATGGCTGAATGAACAGACTGCTACGTGATAAAAACAGAAGTTTAGTTCAAACTCTGAATGGGTCCAGGCACCATTTTGACTGCTCCATGAATTGTCACTCCAAAGATTATCTTTGCAAACTAAAGTGACAATTCTCAGTTAATTTCCTTTCAGCGACTTGGCACACAATTATTATTTTGAACACATTTGGAAATCTCATTCCCGCTCTCTGTCCTTTCTCAAGAACAAATGGAGAGATAAATCTGTCAATCTGAGGCTCCGACAACTTGCTCAAAACAAGCTGGTATCTTTACAACAATCGCAGGGCTTGCTGTCAATTCTGCTTGATAACAAACAAACCTAAAGTTAACATTTGAAGCTATTTATTGAGAGGCAAATAGTGTCAATATTTTAGATAGAGGGCCTGACAGAAAATGAGATTGTGCCAAAATGGTGGACAGCAATAGAGGCTGAGACTGAGGGAGGGGGTGGAGACAGAGACAGAGAGAGAGTGAGAGAGAAGGAGAACCACCACTTCGACTGGGACAGGCTCGGCAGAGACAGGCAGGAGAATTCCTAGAAGCCTGGTACTCCACGAAGCACGCTATTAATAAACACATTGAACTCGACCCCATATACATTCCACTACGAAGGAAAACCGGAAGTGAGGCAATCCATCTCAATGGACCCCAGAGTTGAAAAACCAGGCGGGAAAACACACCAAAGCTTCATCGGAGGCTGCACTGAGGATGTTACCAGCAGGGTAACGAAACGTCTGCGAAACAAGAAACCAGCTCGGCGAGCCAACCAACCTTAACACCCGCAACCCGAGCTACGGATCTACTCCAAAACCTTAGTGAGAGAGAAGGAAAGGAGAGGGGAGAGGAGATAGTGGAAGTAAGATTGATAGAGAAGTTGTAGCATTTTTTAAGAAGAAAAGAATAATGGAGTAATTGTGGGAGACAGTACCTGAGGCAGTGAGAGGCCCCAGTGAAAGCTGCCTGTGTAGCCAAGTTTTGGACAGTGTTATTGGTGATGAATTGGATGATAATGGAATAGTGTAGGTTAGATGGGCTTCAGATTGGTTTCACAGGTCGGCGCAACATCGAGGGCCGAAGGGCCTGTACTGCGCTGTAATGTTCTATGTTCTATGTTCTATGTTCTAATTGTCTCAGAGACAATCAAATGAGCCTTACATTCTCGGTTAGTGGTAAGTACAGAATCACCATTCAGTTGGGAGTTGGTTAGCTCAGTTGGTTGGACAGCTTGTTTGCTATGGAGAATGATGCCAACAGTGTGGGTTCAATTCCATGAATTGAGATTACCATGAAAGGCTGTCCTTCTCAACCTCTCCCCTTGCCCGACACTAATCACCCTCAGGTTAAACCACCCTCAGTCACCTCTGCCCTGACCTTAATGAGAGGGTAGTCCAGAAAAATTGGGAGATATGTAAAATTTGAGTTTCATTGAAAAGAACAGTTGAGTATCAGCGTCAAATTATTTTAAAATGGCTTAAATATAGAAAACTGCGAGTCACGGTATATGGCTGTTCTCCAGACCTCAGCCAGCAGATGGTAACAGTGAGGGAAGGAAACTGGCGCAGTCGAATGGCTTCTCACTGGAAACAAAAGAATATTTTTACTGAAGATGGAGATAATGGGAAGGGAGAGCAGACGGACAAAAGAATTCTTCATCCTAATGTAGCCCACATGGTTACTCCCTGTACATAGTGAAAATATTTCCTTATTATTTCCTTTCATGTTGGTAATGACCTGATGCCAGTGGAATAAAGAATCCATGCTCGTGATCTTTGGGCCATCAAATTGCTTTTTTGAGTGTGAAACATTGTCTTAAAGATGCCGCCAGTGCCAAGGATTCTAGTATGTTCCAGGATATCCTGGAAATGGCATGTACCTCTGACCATGGCAACTGGGAAAATCAGACTAAACTTGGGGGAGAGGGCTGGGCCATCATAAATGCAGGGTAAGGAGTGAGTGAGCAAGTTTGAGAAGATAACACCAGAAAATCTGCTAGACCTCATGGAGAGAGAAACTCCTGAAAATGGGTATATGCCCAACTTATTCAACCCTTCTGGATAAGCTCCTCCTCTCAAAAGTCAAGTGAACCTTCTCTAGATTGTGTCAAATGCAGTTATGTCCTTAAATAAAAAGACTTGCAACTACACAATGTACTCTAGACGTAGTGTCAGCAAAACCCTGTACAGCTAACTTTCATAATCCATTCCCTTTACGGTAAACAATACCCCATTTTCTATCCCAGTTACTTTCTGGACCTACTTTTGATGATTTGGGGCACCCAGATCCCTCTGTAGCAGAGTTGTATACATTTAAATAATATGTTGTTTTTCTCTTCTTCCTGTCAAATTGGACAAAGTCACATTTCCCAAATCATACTCCATCTATAATATCCAGGTATGTTTCTTTGATCACCACACTGCAGGCTGGACGAAAAGGTCTTGAGAGGGTGTGAAGTAGATTGCCAAGACATTTCCAGAGATGAGATATTTTACTGACAAGATTAGGCTACAGAAGCTGAGCTTATTCTCCACATCCCCTCGTGACTGCCCTGGAGCAAGATCTCCTCCCCTCAGTCAATGTCCTGCCCCTCTTCTCGATGACCACTGACTCCTGTAACTCTGTGAATCTGGCCTGTCCCATATATATGGGTCACTAAATGCCCCTCCCCTCAATAGCCTGTATCATTCTCTAAGAATCAGGCACAAATTGAAGAATGCAGCACTCTACCTGATGTCACTTTCATTATTCAGCCTTGTCACTGGGTCATGGTCAGAACCAGGAAAGTCGTCAGATTTCCTGCTGACCCACACACTCATGTGAATTATTGAATGGTTCCTGCAGCATTGGTACCAACCAATGGAGCACAAACTGAGCTTTTGGGTGGTTCAGTCATACTGTTACCAACAGAACTGTTAGGAAGTTGAATGTTGATGGTTCAGCAGGAATGAGGGTCTGACAGGATATAGTTGACAGGAGTTACTGTTGCTAATTTCAAACTGCAGATATTACAGGATTCTCTCCAGGCTCAGTAACTGTCAGCAACTGGATTTAGTTGTTTAACCACTTTGACCTTGAATTCAATTAGGTGTTCCCACTGCCTTCCAATATCTGGAAATATAGAACAGAAACAATTTAAACGTCAGACAGTTGTTGAAGAAGGTTCATAGAGGTCAGCATGTGCAATCTTATGGAACTTCTGTTATGTCAGTCACGGGTAAGTTATGATATCGGAGGCTGTATTGGGTCCTTCAAATGTCATTTCAAATGGTGTTCCCTGTATAGATTATTGACTACAATTCAAAAATACATCATTATTGTAAACTGCTTCAGGATGTCTTAATAATAATAATACAAAAATTGTGAGAGATCAGTTTCTTTAATGAAAGGAAAAACACGACGCTTTTCAGATAAAGCAAAGAACATTTTAATTTTGTTGTCATTTCAAGGCAAATTTCACTATTGGGGTATTTGTCATTAAAGTCACATTTATATCTCCATAAATATCAATGTTTCCTTACAGACACTGCAGAATTATTCTTTGCACTGTGTGAAAATAAGTTCACTTTTTTAATGAGATGCACATTTTTAAATTCATATTGTGTTTACAATTCTCATTAAGTGACATTAGGATTATCTGCTGCACATTTCACTCTCTTGCCACATCTACCTTCTGCAACGATAGGAACCAAAGTGCTGGAGAAACAAAGCAGGTCTGGCAGTGTGTAGAGACGGAAACAGAGTTAACATTCTGAATCCAAAATGACCCTTCTTCGGAACTGAAGGGGTCTGGAACATGATTTTTTTTTTGGCTGTTGACAAGGTGGGAGGAGGACCAAATGGAACAGAAGGTGAGAATGCCTGGAGCAAAAGAGAAAGGGAATGCAAATGGTAGTAAAAGAGTAATAGAGGTGTAGAATAGGTGTTAATGGAATTATTAGTAACAAATAGGTCACCTCTGTTGAGAGCAGATCTTTGCTACCAAAAATGTAGGGGAGGCAGGGGTTAGTCAAAATGGAGGACAGTGTCCATGGTTTAAAGTTGTGGAACCAATGACGGTGCTGCAAACTATAACGTGCCGAAGTGGAAATAGAGGTTGTGCTCTGTTGAGCTTTGCTGGAACGCTGCAGCACGCCCAGGACAGAAAGTTAGTGCAAGATTAGATCAGTCATTGAAATAGCAAGCAACTAGAGATAAGAGACAATCTTAGAGACATAGGAGAGGAGCTCCACAAAGCAGTCATCCAGTCTGCATTTGGCCTTGTCAGTGTACAGGAGTCAGCACTGTAAGCAGTAGACTAGATTGCAAGCGGTAAAGTTGTCATTGTCCTATTGCACTTGAGGGCTGCTTTCCTCGTGAGAGAGAGATGATGAGTAGTGGTTTAACCTAAAGGTTACTGTGCCTCAGCGACGGGAAAGGTTGCGAAGCAGAGTCCTTCATGATTAACCTCAACCAGTGCAGGAATTGAACCTACGCTGTTGACATCACTGTGTATCACATTCCAGCTTTTCAACCAACTGAGCTACCTGACCAATTGTTCACCCCAGACGGGTCTGCATGTTACTGCAGCATTGGACAGTGAGGAGAGAGGAAGTGAGAGGGCAAGTGTTACACCCTTTGCATTTGCAACTGACCGCTCACTCCCAATTCCCCATCACTGTCCACTCACCCCCAAACCCTCATCACTGACCACTCACTCCCAATTCCCCATCACTGACCACTCAACCCCAATCATCTATCACTGACCATTCATCCCCAATTTCTCATCACTGTCCACTCACCCCTAATCATCATCACTGTCCACTCACCCCCAATTCCCCATCACTGACCACTCATCCTAATTCCCCATAACTAACCACTCATCCCCAATCCCCATCACTGTCCACTCACCTCCAATTCCCCATCACTGACCACTCGCTCCCAACTCCCCATCACTGACCATTCACCCCAACCCTCATCACTAACCACTCACCCCCAATCTCTATCACTGACCACTCGCCCCTAATTCTCCATCACAGACCATTCACCCCCAATCCCCCATCACTGACCATTCACCCCCAATCCCCCATCACTGACCACTCAACCCCAAACCCCATCACTGACCACTCATCCCCAAACCCCATCAATGACCACACACCCCAGTACCCCCAACACTGACCACTCAACCCGAAACCCCATTATTGACCACTCACCCCAAAACACCCATCACTGACTGCTCACCCCAAAATCTCCATCACTGACCACTCATTCCCAATCCCCCATCACTGACCACTCACCCCTAGTCTCCCATCAATGACCATTCACCCCTCAATCCCTTATCACTGACAACTCACTACAAACCCCATCACTAACCATTCACCCCAACCCTCATCACTAACCAATCTCTATCACTGACCACTCACCCCTAATTCTCCATCACAGACCACTCACCCACAAACCCCATCAGTTACCATTCACCCCCAATCCCCCATCACTGACCACTCAACCCCAAACCCCATCACTGACCACTCACCCCCAAACCCCATCATGGACCACTCACGCCCAACCCTCCATCACTGACCCCTCACCTCTAATTCCCCATCACTGACCACTCACCTGCCAATTCCCTTACCCAACCAATAACTGACTGGCCAACCTGCACCTTTTAAGGTTCCAGTCAGTCCCCATTAAGTCAATTTCATCACTAAACCTCTCATCAATTAACGTCTTTGTCCTCCTCAATTGCCACTCGATGTCCACCTGGAGGCGCTACTTTCTGCAATTCCCACTCCCAGCCATCATTTCCTTTAAGCCTAACAGTAAATCCATGATCATTAGTTGGGTTTTAGTCATCCTACAAATATTTCTGTTGTCAAATTTTATCTGATATGTAATATTTGAGACATTTTGATGCATGGAAATGGGCATTTGATTATTTCTATTTTTAAAAAAAGACATAGGGGCATTCTTTTGCCTTTTCCCCATACTAAGTCATAATGTTCATTTGGAGCGTTGGTGCAGAAATGATGGACCAAATGGCCTCCTTCTTCACTGGAACAACAATTTTACTTTTTCCCAACATGCCTGTGATTCAGTTTTCTCAGTTCATGACACCTTACAAATGCAGACAGTTAATAGTGCACCAAAGGGTGTTAAAACTGGAAGAATGTAGTTATATAAAGAGTTAAGAAAACAGAATAAGATTGGGTGCCTCAGCCCCTTGATCCTGTTCTGTAACACAATAAAATCAAGGCTGATCTGATGTGGAGTTGCCAGTGTTGGACTGGAGTGGGCAAGGTTAGAAGTCACACAACATCAGTTAAAGTGACTTCACCAGACGAAGGAGCAGCGCTCCAAAAGCTTGTCATTTCAAATAAACCTGTTGGACCATAACCTGGTGCCATGTGACATCTGACCATGACTGATCTGATATTAGCCTCAACTCCAGTTTCCTGCCTGTTTTCCGTTAACCTTGTCAATCAAAAATCTGTCTAATTCAGTCCTGACTGCATTCAGTGACCCAACCCCCACTGTTCGCTGGGCAAGAGATTTCAAAACACTAACAACCATCTGGGAAAAGAGAGTCCTGCTCATCTTCCTCATTAACATATGATCCACTTTTTAAACTGTGCCTCCTCATCCTAGACTTTCCCACATGAGGAAACATCCTCTTGGCATCCACCCTATGAGGCGCCTCAGAATGTCAAATTCCTCAGTCAGATCACCTCTCTTGCTTTTTAAACTTCAGTGGATACAGGCCAATATACACAACCTTTCTTTACAAGAAATCTCCTTCAGCCCAGGATTCAGCCTCATGAATCTTCCTGGAACTGCTTTTTCTCATTCGTTCATGGGATTTGGATGTCTCTGGAGATGAAAATGGTTGGGCTTAACGGCACAATGAGGAACTCCTGCAAAATTGACCTGGAGCTGAGGTGACTGACCTCCAACAACCACAGCCATCTTCCTGTGAGACAGGTATGGCTGGAACCAGTGGAAGTTCCACTGGTTCCAGTTTTGCTCAGACTCATTGATGCCACACTCGGTCAAATGCTGTCTTGATTGCAGGGGTAGTCACTCTCACCTTACCTCTGGAATTCAGTGCTTTTTGTCCATGTTTAGACCAAGTCATTCCAAAGCAAACTATTAAGAAGCAACAGTTTGGAATCATACATTAACTAAATAGGAGGAAACAACACAGGTGCAGTGGAAGGAATGATTCAATGATGGAGAGTAATTCAGACCTCCATCATTGAGGTGGCACAGTCTCTTTTGTTCTCAGTCTCGTGAAGCTAGCCAAAGTGTTGGTATTTACTGAAACCCACATAGATCGCTTTGCAAAACTCTTGCCTGACAAAAGTGATTAATCTGTCTCAAGAGTCTGTTTAACCTTTACTCAGACACTTGGTTTATGTACGGGTTATGAGACCCAATCTTATCAGCATTCAGAAAGCCTTGTTTCAGGGCTGGAGACATGTTCAAGATAACAAGTGCATCCTGTATTTCTCAGCCTTCTACCTGCTTTGGAAACTTTACACATGAGAGTGTGAGAGCTTTTCCTGTAATGTTCAATAAATTTGTTAAGATTTCATAGGATTACGAGACAATAATTTTTCTCTCAACACTGAGGTCAGGAGCTAAATTGCTCTAGTAAAGCGGAAACTGAGCTTCAGTGAGCAGGTTGTTGTTGAGTATGTGTTTAATAACATTGACGACACCTTCCATCATGTTGCTAATGATTAATAGCAAACTGATCAGGTAGGTCATGGTTTGCTTGGATAATGCCTGGTCTGTGTGGACAGCATTTACCTGGGTAATTTTCCATCGTGTCTGCTAGATTCCAGTTTAATAGCCTTCAGCCATTTCTTGATATCATTTCTTGATACCACTGGAGTGAATCGAATTTACTGAAGACAAGCATTTGTGATGCTGGAGACATTTGGAGGCAAAGATGGATCATCCACTCAGCGATTCTGGCTGAAGATTGTTATGAATGTTACATTCTTATCTTTTGCACTGAAGCAGGGCTCTTCCATCATTGATGATGAGGATATTTGGGAAGCCAACTCCCTAAGTCAGCTTTTATACTTAACATTTACCTTTATTCTATCTTTCTCTCGGTCTGCAGTACACAAGCTCCTTGCTAATGACAGCTGTACAGTTAGCTCATTTGGTTTACACGGGGGATTAGCACATAAGGGTGATACATAAGGGGGGTTAGCACATAAGGGGGATGCAAAAGGTAGGTTAGCACAGGGCAGAGACAGAGTGGGGTGATTAGCAAACAGGGTGGATACAATGTAAGTGGTTTAGCACATAGCACAGATACAGTACAGAGAGTTAGTAAACATGGGGGCATACTGTGTGTGGGTTTAGCGCAGAGAGCAGATACAGAACTTGGGGTTTAGCACCCGAAGTAGACACAGAGGAGGGGAATTTAGTGTGGATTCAGAGCAAATACAGTATCTGTGGAGGATTTAGCTCACCGCCACCTTTTTGAGGGCCAATTAGGGATGCTCAATAAATGCTAGTCCAGTTAGTGACACCCACATCCTGTTCACAAGTAAAATAGGTCTTTGAATTCCAAGTCGTCCCAATATTGGATATCTTGCTTACACATGAAGTAAGATACATAATGTCCAATTTGCGGTCTTCCTGCAAGACAGAGTACATACTTGACTTCGGGTATTTGATGAGTGAGGGAATTTGGTGTACGGTAAGATTATGTGTTGGAGACTAGACAGTAGTCTGTGAGGGGGTGGTGAAGACATTGAGGACTGAGATCTAAAAGTTTAGAGGAGCTAATTAGGTGGAATTATGGGTAATGGGTTTTGAGATGTAAGATTTCTCTTTAAGGTAATGCAGTGATTTTAACTCGCACCAGGAAGTATAGACAACTGAATTACATTATAGGATTAATTGGTTAAACTATTTGATTTAATACAAATTTTCCTTAAAGGTTTTACTTCAGGAAATCTTGTGGAAACATCCAGAAATATTGTTATTAGAAGGTGCTGGTTCCTACACCTGGTTTTATGTGTGGGTCCTACACAGTCGGTTAAGAATCAGCTTAATGGTTCTTCAGAAGCTGGTGCTTAAATTAAAGGTGAGGTTAATTGAGGTTTGGAGTATCCTAACACAATTCGACATGGATGCCATGTCTGACAAAATCAGACAAATGTGTTGACATAATCCTGGCTAATAAAAATGCCTTAATATTTTAGCTCTTGTGGTGCAGTGGCAGTGTCCCTGCCCCTGGACTGAGAGACCTGGGTTCCTGTTCAATAACATCTCTGAACAGGCTGGTTAGAAAAATAGGTGAATCCATGTGTGTATTTCTACTAAAGAAGATGGGTTAAACATTGCAGCCCTCAGTCTCTTTAACTTCATTCTTTGAAATTAAGTTTTCAAAAATTGTAGCCAGTAATTGAAGTTCCAAATCATCTGTTTCATAGATTCCATCTCTTCCTGTTTAATTTTAAGCACGTTTAGTGCTGCTCTTGGCATGGCCCTCCTGCACTCTCCATTGAACTAGGGTCGATCCCCTGGCTTGCTGGTAATGGCAGAGCGAGGGATCTGCCAGGCAATGTGGATGCAGCTGGTGCTGGAGTACAATTCTGCAGCTGTTGATGGACCATAGTGTCTCATGGATGTCCAATTTTGAGCTGCTAGATCTGTTCTGAAGCTGTTGTCTGGTTGTATTCTTCTTGGACTTTTCTGTCACACTTGATACAAGTGATTGGCTTGCTCAGCTACCACAGAGGGCAGTTAGGAGTCAACCATGTCACTGTGGGTCTGGAGTCACGAGTAGGTAAGACAGGATAAGGACAGCAGATTTCCTTCTCCAAAGAGCATTAGTTAACCAGATGGGGTTTTTATGATGTGGCTGCAAGATGTTTGTTGTTTATCTGGCATTTGTATGATTATCAGCAGCTGCAGCTGGTCCAGGTTTAATTATTGTGGAAATACTATGCTTTTAAGAGGCGTATTTTGTTCTGGTTGTTTTTTCAAATGAGAGCTTGAGACAGGGGCATAATTCCAAGCCAATAAAGTAAACAGCTTGTGAGGGACTTGGGCTTTTCTATTCAAAGTTGGAACAACAGTACAGCATGAATGTGTGGGGTCAGGCTCCCACAGAACCAGGGATTTAGTTTAGCTTTCAGTAGTTGTTACAGTTTTGAAGCTGCCGTACATTACAGAGACGTGGCTCAGGGATGGATGGGACTGGCAGCTTAGTGTTCCACGGTATAGATCCTGTAGGAAGGATGCAAAATGGGGAAAGACAGGAGGGAGAGTGGCGTTTTTGATTAGGGTAACATTATGGCTGTACTTAGGGAGGATATTCCTGGGAATACGTCCAGGGAAGTTATTTGGATGGAACTGAGAAATAAGAAAGGGATGATCACCTTTTTCGGATTATACTATACAACCCCCGAATAGTCAGCGGGAAACAAATTTGTAAGGAGATCTCTGTTATCTGTAAGAATAATGGGGTATTTATGGTAGGAGATTTTAACTTAATATAGACTAGGACTGCCGTAGTGTTAAGGGCTTGGATGGAGAGGAATTTGTTAATTGCGTACAAGAGAATTCTCTGATTCAGTACATGGATATATCTACTAGAGAAGGTGCAAAACCTGACCTAATCTTGGGAAATAAAGCAGGGCAGGTGACTGAGGTGTCAGAAGGGGAACACTTTGGGACCAATGACCATAATTCTATTAATTTTAAAATTCTGATGGAAAAGGACAGACTGGATCTAAAAGTTATAGTTCTACATTGGAGGAAGGCCAATTTTGACGGTATTAGGCAAGAACTTTCAAAAGTTGACTTGGGGGCAAATGTCTGCAGGTAAAAGGAAAATGGGAAGCCTTCAAAACTGAGGTAACCAGAGTTCAGAGACATTTTGTTCCCATTAAGGTGAAGGGCAAAGCTGGTAGGCATGGGAATTGATGGATGACTAGAGAAATGAAGGTTTTGGTCAAGAAGGAAGCATATATCAGGAATAGACATCAGAGATCGAGTGAATCCTTAGAAGAGTACAAAGGCAGAAGGAATATACTTAAGAAAGAAATCAGGAGGGCATAAAGGGAACATGAGATAGACTTGGAAAATAGGGTTAAGGAGAATCTAAAATTATTTTATAAATACATTAGGGACAAAAGGGTAACTAGAGAGAGAGAATAGGGCCCCTTAAAGATCAACAGGGCCGCCTATTGTGGAACCACAGGAAATGGGGGAGATACTAAATGGGTATTTTTCATCAGTATTTACTGTAGAGAAAGATATGAAAAGTATGGAACTTGGGGAAATAGATAGCGACATCTTGAAAAATGTCCATATTACAGAGGAGGAGGTGCTGGACAGGTTAAAATGCATGAAGGTGGATAAATCCCCAGGACCTGATCAGGTGTACCCTAGAACTCTGTGGGAAACTAGGGAAGTGATGCTGGGCCCCTTGCTGAGATATTTGTATCATCGATAGCCACTGGTGAGGTGCCGGAAGACTGGAGGTCGTCTAATGTTGGTGCCACTATTTAAGAAAAGTGGTAAGGAAACACCAGGGAACTATAGACACGTGAGCCTGACATTGGTGGTAGGCAAGTTGTTGGAGGGGATTCTGAGGGACAGGAGTTACATGTATTTGGAAAGGCAAGGACCGATTAGAGATAGTCAACATGGCTTTGTGCATGAGAAATCATGTCTCACTAACTTAATTGAGCTTTTTGAAGAAATAACAAAGAGGATTGATGAGGGCAGAGCGGTGGACATAATCTATATGGACTTTAGTAAGGCGTTTGACAAGGTTCCTCATGTTAGACTGGTTAGCAAAGTTAGGTCACATGGAATACAGGGAGAACTAGCCGTTTGGATACAGAACTGGCTTAGAAGTGGAAAACGGAGGGTGGTGGTGGAAAGTTGCTTTTCAGACTGGAGGCCTGTGACCAGTGGTGTGCTGCAAGGATCAGTGCTGGGTCCACTGCTTTTAGTCATTTATATAAATGATGACATCAACATTGGAGGTGTAGCGGACAGCGATGAAGGTTACTGCAGAGTACAATGGGATATTGATCAGATGGGTTAATGGGCCAATGAGTGGCAGATAGAATTTAATTTAGATAAATGTGAGGTGCTGCATTTTGGAAAGGCAAATCAGGGCAGGACTTATACACTTAATAGGAAGGCCCTGGAGAGTGTTGCTGAGCAAAGAGACCTTGGAATGCAATTTCATAGTTCCTTGAAAGTGGAGTGACAGATAGATAGGATAGTGAAGAAGCTTTTAGAAACTGTGTGCAATTCTGGTCTCCCTGCTAAAGGGAGGATGTTGTGAACTTGAAAGGGTTCAGAAAAGATTTACAAGGATGTTGCCAGGGTTGGGGGCGTTTGAGTTATAGGGAGAGACTGAATAGGCTGGGGCTATTTTCCCTGGAGTGTTGGAGGCTGAGAGGTGACCTTATAGAGATTTATAAAATCATGAGGGGTATGGATAGGGTAAATGGACAAGGCCCTTTCCCCAGGGTGTGGGAGTCAAAAACTAGAGGGCATAGGTTAAAGGTGAGAGGGGAGGGATTTAAAAGGGACCTAAGGGGCAACTTTTTCACATAGAGCGTGGTGCGTGTATGGAATGAGCTGCCAAAGAAATGGCGGAGGCTGGTACAATTACAACATGTGAAAAGGCATCTGGATGGGTATATGAAAATGAGGGGTTTGGAGGGATATGGGCCAAATGCTGACAAATGGGACTAGATTTATCTAGGATATCTGGTCAGCATGGACAAATTGGGCCAAAGGGTCTGTTTTCATGCTGTACAGTTCTGTGACTCGATCTCTCCCTGTTACAGCAAAACATGTCCTCCCTCCATGTCAGAATTTTCTTTTGATGTTCTTTCCTCCTGGACTGGAGAAACATCGCATGTGAGACAATCTATTTTACTGAATTTGCCTTTGCCAAGGGTGTGTTTATGGAGTGTTACTATCTTGGAATGGTTGTGGTTTAGTAGTTAAATGATCTATTATTCTGTTAAGATTTCCAGTGGAGCTGGAGTTAGACCAATTCTTCTTTGTTTGTATTTTAACTGTAGGTTAGAATAAAGCCTGTTTTGTTTAAAGCTGAGTTATGTGACCAATCAAATTACATCTGGAACACAGCACCTTACTCTTGCCTTTAACTAAGTAGGTTTGGTCTGGTCCATACCATTATTCATTAAATTTGCCGCTGCTATGGTTGGATTTGAACCCATTCCACCAGACCCTGGGCTTCTGGATTATTTGTTGAGTGAGATTTACACTGGACCATAGTTGCTGGAGCTCTTGAATGACTGCTGTAACTTCAGCTACAATCAGAAGGATATCTTTCTGCCAGGTTGGGAGAGCTGTTAGCAACAATGCTTCCACACTGTTGGTCAATGCCGTGTTCACCTGGGATCAGAGTCGGGTCAGGGTTTACATGCTTGGTCAGTCTCCGGATCAGTGGTTATATGTAAGGTCATGGTCAGGCTATGTTAAGATCTGGACACTCAGTAAGGAGTGTTGATGAAATGCTGTTGATACAGACATGTTGCAGGGAGTTGTCATCCTGCCTAGTGCTACTCAAGCTGCATCTTAATGAGCTGGGAAACTGAGCTGACTGAGATTTCATCTACTGATGGGATGTGCAATTTTTCTGTGGTTTATGCTCTGAATGCTGGAAGCTAAATATGGATCTTTAGTTTTTGTGATTATTTGAGGTGACTGGGTGTATTCTGCAGATTCCACCTGTTATCAGCGATGCTGTGTGTGTGTTTTTGTGTGTGTGTGTCACTGTATCACTGTTTGCATGTCACTGTGTGTGTTAGTGTGTGTCACTCTGAGTGTATTTCAGTATGTCACTGTGTATGTATCAGAGTGTGTAGTTCAGTGCGTCTGGGGGTGTCACTGTTTGTGTGTCAGCGTTTGCATGCGCGTGTATGTCAGTGTGTCTTTGTCACTATCAGTCTTTGTGTGTGTGGGTGTGTCTGTGTGTATTTATATTTGTGTCTCTGCGTGTGTCAGTACGTGTCTGCATGTATTTGTGTCAGTGTGGGTGAGCTCACTCTCTCACTGTTTCAGGGTAAAAGCTGCAGGATTGTAACTGGTTGATGCGGGATATTTTTCACCTGTCGTGTCACACAGTGAAGCATTGCAGAAAATCTGGAACATTCTCAGTTAACCCTTAAAGGAACAGTATATAACATGATGTTCTATGATTACAAAATCTCTTCAGAAATGTGGTAGGGTCCGTTGTGTTTTACTTGGAATTAGAGCCCCTTTGGCAGTAGCTTTTCTTGAATCCTCCCATCAAGAAACAGCCTGACTTCACCTTTCACTCACCCATGCACATTCCACCCATTCTCCTCTCTCTCCCTTCCTCTCCCACGCTTACTCCCTCCCTCAACCACACCTATTTCTCCCTCTTCCTTCCTCACATTTCCTCCTCACAATCCTGCTCCCTTTTACAGACTCACTCCCTGCATCTCCCTCACACATTTCCTCACACCCCATTCCTCTCTTCCTTCCCCTTTCCTTTCCGTAGTGTGATGCAATTGGAGGCGGAATTCTGAGAGATTCTGCAATAAGAAAACAATAAACCTCAATTCATTGTTGGGGAAAATGCCAATGTCAGAAGACTGAAGCCTAGAGCTGCAATGGGATTCCCAGTTCCTGGTGGGGACTGGACACACAACAGCACCTCCGATGCCATAAAAAGAAAGCTTTCATAAACTAATGAAAATAACCTGAATCAAATGACGATCCACTAGGATGTACTTAAATGATTCATGGTGATGATTATTTTTATTCATTCATGAGAGGAGGGCATCACTGGCCAGGCCAGCATTTATTGCCCATTCCTAATTGCCCAGAGGCTAGCTAAGAGTCAACCACAAACTAGATGGGTTTTTTTTCCTGACAATGGACAATGGATTCATGGTGATTAGAGACTTCATTCCAGATTTGTTTTTCTCTACTGTTTGAGGTTTCCAGATTTTTTTAAATCAAACATTGTCAACCAAAATCAGAAAGCATTCAGATCTGAGAGAAATGAGTGAACAATGTCACAGTGAAAAGGGTTAACATTGATGGGAAGGGTTCAGAACAACAACCAGAATTTCAGCAGAAACAAAGGGAAGAATAAAAATAACACCAGCAAAAATTTAGAAATATGAGAAGCAAAAATTCTATGGGAATTGCAGGACAACGCACGGGAAATGGAATAACTCACCAAAGCAGCTCAAAGCCAGGAAAACATGATGAGGAAACCAAAGCCAGCTCCAGGAAATGGGGAAGATTTTTAATGAATATTTCTCCTCAGAGTACTGAGGAGAGAATCGTGGATGCTTAGGAAATAAGGAAAACAAGTGGGGATGTTTTGGACCACATTATTATCAGTGAAGAGGTGTTTGCAACCTTAAAGTGCATTAAGGTGGATAAATCAAGTCCATCTTCAAATGTTGTGGGAGGCTAGGGAAGAAATTCTAAGGGCTCTTGCAGAGATTTTTGCTTCATCTTTAGCCAATGGTGAAGTGTCAGAAGACTGGAAGGTGGCTAATGTTGTTCCATTGTTTAAGAAAAGTAGCAAAGACAAGCCAGGGAACTACAGACCAGTGAGCCTGACATCAGTGGTAGGCAAGTTATTGAAGAGGATACTGAGGTATAGGATCCACCAACACTTGGATAGTCAAGGTCTCTTTTAGGGATAGTCAGCATGGATTTGTGCACAGGAAGTCGCGTCTGACAAATCTTTTATAGTTTTTTGAAGAGATAACCAAGAGGATAGATGGCGTGGGGCAGTGGATGTTGTCTATATGGGCCTTAGTAAGGCCTTTGACAAGGTCCCACATGAAAGTTAGGTTGCATTGGATCCAGGGAGAGCTAGCTAATTGGATTCAAAATTGGTTCAATGGTAGGAAGCAGAGGGTGATGGTTGAAGGTTGTTTCTCCGACTGGAGGCCTGTGATTAATGGTGTGCCACAGGGATTAGTGCTGGGGCCTTTGTTATTTGTTATTTACATAAATGATCTGGATGTGAACGTACACGGCATGATTAGTAAGTTTGAGGATGATACAAAATTAGGAGGTATCATTGATAGCGAAGAAGGTTATCAAAAGTTAAGAGGGTTCTTGATCAGATGAGGAAGTGGGCTGAGGTTTGGCAAGTGCAATTCCATACAAATAAGTGTGAGGTGTTGCACTTAGCAAAGTCAAACCAAAGTAGGACTTATACAGTTATTGGTAAGGTCTTGAGCAGTGTTGTGTAACAGAGGGACCTAGGAATACAAGTACATAGTTTGTTGAAAGTGGTGTCACAGTTGGACAGGGTGGTGAAGAAGGCATTTAGCATGCTGGCCTTCATTAGTCAAGGCATTGAGTGTATGAGTTGAGACGTTGTGTTACCGTTGTATAAGTCGTTGGTGAGGTCACACTTGGAGTATTGTGTACAGTTTTGGACACCCTGTAATAAGAAAGACATAGTTAAACTGGAATAACAAGCATGGGGCTGGATGAACACAGCAGGTCAAGCAGCATCACAGGAGCAGGAAAACTTGACGTTTCGGGCCTAAACCCTGCATCAGAAATGGGGGAGAGGAAGAGGGTTCTGAAATAAATAGGGAGAGAGGGGGAGGTGGATAGAGGATGGATAGAGGAGAGGATAGGTGGAGAGGAGGCAGACAAGTCGAAGAGGCGGGGATGGAGCCAGTAAAGGTGAGTGTAGGTGGGGAGGTAGGGAGGAGATAGGTCAGTCCAGGGAGGACAGACAGGTCAAGGGGGCGGGATGATGTTAGTAGATAGGAGATGGGGGTGTGGCTTGAGGTGAGAGGAAAAACAGGTTAGGGAGGTGGAGATGAGCTGGGCTGCGATTTAGGCCCGAAACGTCAAGTTTTCCTGCTCCTGTGATGCTGCTTGACCTGCTGTGTTCATCCAGCCCCATGCTTGTTATCTCGGATTCTCCAGCATCTGCAGTACCTTTTATCTCTCGTTAAACTGGAAGTTGTGCAAAGAAGATTTATGAGGATGTTGCCAGGACTAGTAGGCTTGAGTTGTTGGCCAGGATTGGACCTTATTCCTTGAAACGTAGGAGAGTGAGGGGTGACCATACCGAGATGTATAAAATCGTAAGGAGCATAGATGGGACGGATGCATATAGTCTTTTTCTCAAGGATGGCGAATTGAAAACTAGAGGGCATAGGTTTAAGATGAGAGGGGTAAGATTTAAGAAGGACCTGAGGGGCAACTTCTTCACACAGAGAGTGGTGTGTATATAGATTGGGCTGCCAGAGAAAGTGGTTGAGGCAGGTACAATAGCAACATTTTTAAAAAAAATTTTGCATAGGTACATGGAGGGAAGGGTTTAGAGGGATATGCACCAAATGCAGGCAATTGGAACTAGCTGAGTGGCACCATGGTCAGCATGATCCGAAGGGTCTGTTTCCACGCTATATTACTCTATGTACTCTATACTCCTGGTTAATTCAACTCATCACTTGTTCGAAGAGAGCTCCATGTTAAACATTGGACACCAACATCAGGGAGCACGCTCCATTGGCACCAGTCACACAGTCCAAATCCACAGACATTGGCATCCAACATATTGACTCTGGCTTCCAGCTTCAGTGGCCATTTCCGTAAAATAACTTATAGACAGTAAAATAGATTGCCTCACATGTAATTCCTGCAGCAGGAAGAGAACCCCAGCTTTTAGATGGAACAGAAAAAGGAGCAAGAGCTTCCACACCTAGCTTCAAGACCCTAGCAACTGCTGAAAGCTAAAACTAAAAGTCGTGGTTCTGTGAGAGCTGACCCCATCCATTCAGGCCACTTCTATTGTTCCAACTTTAAAAAAACTAAGCCCTCATGAGCTGTTTATTTTATTGGCTTTCAGCAGGTTGATCATCACCTCTGTCTCAACCTCCCCTCATAAAAAACAACCAGGACAAAATGCACCCCTTAAAGCAACAGTATCATCACACCTCCACCCCTTAAAAGATTGAACCAGTAATATACAAAAATGGCTTCATTTGTAAAAACCTTTAGCCTTACACAATGCGTACAACACAATACCTATTCATTACATTAACTCTAAACATGCAAACATTCACTACTACAGTCCACTTCCATCTGTTCCTTGCCGTCACTGAATGCCTCCATCTTCCTTCATCAAAGAACAAGGAAAATTACAGCACAGGAACAGGCCCTTCGGCCCTCCAAGCCTGCGCCGATCCAGATCCTCTGTCTAAACCTGTCGTCTATTTTCCAAGGATCTGTATCCCTCTGCTCCCTGCCCATTCACGTATCTGTCTAGATACATCTTAAATGACGCTATCGTGCTCGCCTCTACCACCTCCGCTGGCAACGCATTCCAGGCACCCACCACCTTCTGCGTAAAGAACTTTCCATGCATATCTCCCTTAAACGTTTCTCCTCTCGCCTTGAAATCGTGACCCCTAGTAATTGAGTCCTCCACTCTGGGAAAAAGCTTCTTGCTATCCGTCCTGTCTATACCTCTCATGATTTTGTAGACCTCAATCAGGTCCCCCCTCAACCTCCGTCTTTTAATGTAAATAATCCTAATCTACTCAACCTCTCTTCATAGCTAGCGCCCTCCATACCAGGCAACATCCTGGTGAACCTCCTCTGCACCCTCTCCAAAGCATCCACATCCTTTTGGTAATGTCGTGACCAGAACTGCACGCAGTATTCCAAATGTGGTCGAACCAAAGTCCTATACAACTGTAACATGACCTTCCAACTCTTGTAGTCAATACCCCGTCCGATGAATGAAAGCATGCCGTAAGTCTTCTTGACCACTCTATCGACCTGCATTGCCACCTTCAGAGTACAATGGACGTGAACACCCAGATCTCTCTGTGCTCCCAGTTTTCCACAGGGTTTTTCCATTTACCGTATAGTTCGCTCTTGAATTGGATCTTCCAAAATGCATCACCTTGTATTTGCCTGGATTGAACTCCATCTTCCATTTCTCTGCCTAACTCTCCAATCTATCTATATTCTGCTGCATTCTCCAACAGTCCCCTTCACTATCTGCTACTCCACCAATCTTGGTGTTATCTGCAAACTTGCTAATCAGACCATCTGTACCTTCCTCCAGATCACTTATGTAAATATCACAAACAACAGTGGTCCCAACACGGATCCCTGTGGAACACCACTGGTCACAGTTCCCCATTTTGAGAAACTCCTTTCCACTACAACCCGCTGTCTCTTCTTGCCCAGCCAGTTCTCTATCCATCTAGCTCGTACATCCTGGACCCCATGCGACTTCACTTTCTCCATCAGCCTACCATGGGGTACCTTATCAAACGCCTTACTGAAGTCCATGTATATGACATCTACAGCCCTTCCCTCATCTATCAACTTTGTCACAAAGTCACAACATGTCAGAAATTACATTCTCTCTTCCTGCCATATGTATAACTTTCAAATTGAGTGGCTTCAATAATAAGCTCCACCTAAACAGTCTGGAATTTTTAACCTTAAATTTCTTCCAAAACTTTTAAAGGGTTATGATCAGTATAAACAATTGCCTCAGACACATGACTGGCAATATAAATGTTGAAATGTTGCAATGTCAGCACCAAGCTCAAGATCTTGTTCTCAACTGTGGTATATTTCAGTTGATGATTATTTAATTTTCTGGAAAAATACCCAGTAGGTCTTTCTATCTTCTTGTTGTCTTCCTGTAAGAGTATAGCACTGACACCTCACATCACTTGCATTGATTGCCCCCTTGAATGGCATTGCGTAATTAAGTCTGTCTAACACCAGGGCAGTGATTAACACAACTTTTAGGCTGTCAAATGCTTCCTGATAGTCCACTGTCAACTGAAATTTTCTGCACCACTTCAACAAGTCAGTCAGTGGAGCAACCACACTGCTAAAGTTCAATATAAACTCATTCAATCCCTGGAATCATAGTCCTGCCCTCCTCATCTATGGGATGGGAAACTCCCCAGTAACCTTTGTTTTCACATCCCATAGGCCATTTGCCCATGTCTGATAACATGGTCCAGGAACGTGACTTGGGTTTTTGCAAATTCACTTTTAGCCAGGTTTATCCAAGCCTGCTTCCTGAAGTCGATCAAACAATTCCAAAAGATACTCCAAATGTTCCTTCCATTTCTAAAAATCATCCAGATTGTTGATGTACACCACACAATTGATTACTCCAGAAATGACTTTATTGGTTAGTCTTTGAAATGTGGCTGGCACATTTTTCATGCCAAATGGCATGACGTCAAATTGGTAGTCCATTCGGCATCACAAAAGCCAAAATTTCCTTCGCTGTTTCAGATAAAGATACCTACCAGTATCCTCTGAGTAAATCTACCTTTGAAATATAAATTGCTTGTCCCACCTTCTTAATACAGTCTTCCAAACATGGAATAGGATATGCATCAAATTTTAAAACTACATTGACTTGGCAGTAGTCCAGACATAATCATTGTGTACCATCTGGTTTTGGCACCAGTAGTCTGCCTGAGCTCCAGTTGTTGCAACTCAGTTGGATTATATTGTCCGTGAGCATGTGTTCAATCTCATCTTGAACTTGCACCAACTTTAGAGGGTTAAGTCTATAAGGATATTGCTTAAATGGAACTGCTTTACCTTTATCTACACCATGCATACTTAGATTAGTACATTCCACTTTATTCCCACATATCTCCCCATGTGATTGTAATAACTCTTTCAGGTAATTTTGATTTTCCTCTGGAAATTTATCCCAATTTTTCACAATTTCCTCATTGTCCAATTTAATTTGAAGAATGTCCAATTTAGTATCATCTGAATTTGGTTCTTCACTCTGTGTTGTAACCAGTAACACATTCTCCTCTTGCTTTCTTTATCTTTTGAGCATATTCACATGACACACTATTGTGAGATTTCTTTCTGTCTGGTGTTAATATAAAATAATTCACTTCATTCAATCTTCTTTCAATTTGATAAAGTCCTCTAAACCTTGCCTATTAAAGTTCACGTACCACTGGGAGTAACAATAATACTTTATCTCCACAAGCAAAATTTTTGAATTCTTGGCCACTTCTGTTTAGTCACATGTTGTGCTACTTTCAAATGCTGTCTAGCTAACTCACTTGCTCTATTTAATCTTTCCCTCAAATTTGACACATAGTCCAAATATGTCTCTGAACTCAGACTCACCATGTTTCTCTTAAAAATTTCAGTGGTCCTCTTACCTTGTGCCTAAAAACTAATTCAAATGTACTGAATTTATTTGATTCATTAGGTGCATCCCTAATTGGAAAAAGTACAAATGGAATTCCTTTATCCCAGTCCTCTGGATAGTCTTGACTATAGGCCCTCATCATGGTCTTTAAAGCTTGATGCTACCATTCTAATGCTCCCTGTGATTCTATATAGTACGTAGTGGATTTGTACTGTTTTATTCCTAAGCTATCCATAACTTCTTTGAATAATTTTGATGTAAAATTTGACCTTTGATCCAATTGTATTTCTATGGGTAGTCCATATCTTGTAAAAGAATTTGAGTAACTTTTCTCCAATCCTTTTAGCCATGATACTGCGTATTGGAGTGACCTCTGAATATCTCGTAGACATGTCCATTGTGGCCAACAAATACTGATTCTTGAGATAGTAGGAACTGCCAATACTGGAGAATCTGATATAACAAGGTGTAGAGCTGGATGAACACAGCAGGCCAAGCAGCATCAGAGGAGCAGGAAAGCTGACATTTTGGTTCTAAACCCTTCTTCAGAAACTGAAGCCTTGGCCTGCTGTGTTCATCCAGCTCTACACCTTGTCATATCAAATACTGATTCTTACTTTTTGTTTTAGGTAGGGGTCCTATGCAATCAATTAAGACCATTGTAAAACGTTCCTCAAATGCAGGAATGAGTATCAAAGGTGCTGGTTTTACCACTGCCTGAGGTTTTCCAATTGCCTGACACGTATGACATGTCCAGCAAAATTCAACCATATCCTTACGCAGTCCAGGCCAATAAAAATGTATTTATGTTTTGGCTTGAGTTTTCCTCACTCTCGAATGACCTCCTATTGGTAATTCATGTGCTGCCTGCAACATCTCCTTTCTGTAATCCATAGGTAATAATACCCAATGAACTTCTGCCCATTTCTCATCAGCCTGAATATGTGATGGTCTCCATTTCCTCGTCAAGACTTCATTTTTAAGATAGTAACATTCTGGGATACACTCAGATTCTTCTTCTGTGTACACTTTTTAATACAAAAGTTTAGTTTTTCCTCTTTCTGCTGTAATGCAGCTAATTTCTCTGAACTTAAAATATCCACTTTGTCCTCCCCCTGTTCTTGTTTATTTTTCTCAACTATTTGATCAAACATGGTTTCTGATAATAGAGCTTCAGCTTCCTTATCTTTATTCTTTGATTTCTCCTCCTCCTTCCACCTCTGGCTTTGTGACCTTGTTACCGCACAGTCAGGAAAAGTCCCAGGATGTACTTTCTGTAACACCTCAGTTGCCTGATTTTCCACTGGCTTTTCAGCCATGATAGGTATCACTCCCACCTGTGATCCAGCTAAATTATTACCAAAGATAAACCATATTTCCAGAACTGAGAATTTCTCTATTACTCCTACCACCACTTCACCACTTTTCACCGGACTCTCCAACCTCACTTTAAACAACAAAACACTGCTCTTCTCAGGAGGAATTCCACATAGTACCACCTTTACAGGCAGTACTCCTTCTGAATTACATATCTCCTCATCTCTTACCATCGAAGATTGAATTGCTCTTATATCTCTTAAAATCTTGATGTCTTTCCCTACTCCTCCTGACGTATACGAGTAAACCTTAACCATGCAAGAAAATTCTTCAAAGAGATCTGGCATTTTCTTCTCATACAACCCACGACCAGATTGCTACATTCTTTTGCAGCTTTTTACCTTCCACTGTGCTTTCCTTTACCACGTCAACAAAACTCACTGGTTTAACCTGTTTTCCTACATCCATCTTCCCAGTGCTTTTTCTAAAACACCAACATTGCGACATCATGTGGCCTACTTTATTGCAGTAAAAAAACCTGAACTTGTTCACTTCTCTTTCCCCCTCATGGGCTTCCTTTTTACCCTGTGGTAAACTGTCTTTACTATCTTCAAAGAGATCTCATTTTCCCTTAACACCTATGGATTTCTTTTTTCCCCCCATTTCTATCTTTCACAAATCGAAATTGATGTTGGAAGCCAAACATTGAATCAACTCATTATCACCTGCTGTTTCTATGCTAATCTCTGGCTATTAACTCTCTGCTCTTCCACATGAGTTCAGGACGTGACTCTTTTGATATCCTCCAAAATAATCATGTCTCTAGGAGTATTATATGTTTGATCTATTTTCAATGCCCTTATCCACCTATCAAAATTACTTCCTTTGATCCTTTCAGACTCTGTGTACATTTAACCAGGGTTTCTCCCTAGATTCCTGAAACATTGTCTGTAGGCTTCTGGCAGTAGCTCGTATGGACTTGAGATGGCTTTCTTCCCCTCCTCATACTCCCCAGACGCCTTCTCTGAAAGTGATGCAAGTACATCACTAGCTCTACCGACCAACTTTATTTGGATCAACAAAACCCACATGGTCACTGGCCACTTCATTTGTTTAGCCACTTCCTCAAATGAAATGGAAAAAGCACCTACCTACTTCTCAACAAACTTTGGCAACACTTGGACATATTTAAACAGATCCCTACTGGGCCTTTGGCTATGATGGGATTGCTCTCATCATTGTCCTCATCACTATTCCTACCTTTCACCTCGACCTCAGGCATTTTAAGTTGACTTGAGGTTTCAGTTCCAGTCTCTGAAGTACAAAAATTCACTGTTTCTGCCTTTCTTCTGCTAGGGCCTTCTTTCTATTTTCTATTTCCTCTGCTAGAGCTACTGTCTCTGCTTTTCTTCTGGTTTCGATTGTAATTTAAACTGCTTCATTTCCTTTTCATGTTCAAGCTTCTTCATCTGCAACTAAATTTGAGCCATTTACAAAGATTCTGGGGGTATTTCTAGCAATCACAAATGTTGAGCTGATGCTACAATTATCTCCCCTTTTCACGTGGACAAAGGCAAATCCAAATTCAGTTTGTCTGCCCATTCCAAAAGCTTTGCCTTGCTCTTTTTCTTAAAATTCCCAAAGTGACTTCTTCACCCCCAATAAACTCTCAGTGACTGAAAGAACTATTATTATACCCTATTTAAACCAAACAAATGCAACACCCGAAATAAAAAAAACCCACCAACACCCACCACTCACTGCCTTTGAGTCCAATAATCCTAAACCCAATTTGGAATTAGAGATTTTCATTCCAACAAGAACCCCCAGTTTGTTATGGATCAGATGATACCCTCAAAATATATTATGAAGATAGTCTAGACCCTAACTTTTTCTTGACTTAAAAGTAAATGTAAGGAATTGCATTCCTGTGCAATTTGATTGGTCAAGCTGCTCAAGCAAAATACACTTTATTTTCATATTACTGTTAAAATACAGACAAAATAAAAGAATTACCTTAACTGTAGCTGTCAAAATTCTTAACAAAATATATATATAAAAGATATATTAACTACTGCTAATTAACTGTTCCAACACAGAAATATCCATAAACACACCCTAGGCGAAGGCAAATTCAGTAAAAAGATTGCAATTCTAGCAATAGGAAGAGACCCCCAGTTCTCAGCTGTGACTGAGAGAGGAATAAAAGCTTCCACATGCAGCTGTAAGACCCCAACAACTGCTGACAACTAAAACCAAAAAATCTTGGTTCTGTGGGAGCTTGACCTGATCCATTCAGGCTGCTTCTATTGTTCTAACTTTTAAAAAAGACCCAAGGCCTCACAAGTTATTTATTCTATTGGAATGAGCAGACCACTTGGTACATCTGACTCAACCTTTCTTCACAAAATAAACAAGAACAAAATACACCTCTAAAAGCAGTACTATCATCACAGATGTTCCCAATGACCAGGGAGTACAGAACGAGGAGTCACTGACAAAGGATAAGGAGCAGGCCATTTAGGACTGAGATGAGGAGAAATTTCTTCATCCAGAGAATAGTGAGGCTGTGGAAGTCTCTGCCACAGAAAGCAGTTGAGGCCAACATAGTGAATGTTTACAAGAATGAGACTGATATTCTATCTGCTTCTCTGGGGCAAATGCGAGGAACTGTGCAGGGCAGCTCCGGACTGACTTTACAAGTGCACAATGGGCTTTTAAAGATGGTATGGGCATAAAGGATACTGGTGAATCCTGGGACATCTGCTGAGTGGTGAGCTATTCTGGGAACAGCAAGTGGTGAAATGTGGCTGGTATTGGATGTGAATGACACCATGGGGCAGGCAGGTCATTAATGAGGTGAGTTTAAGATACAGTGAGGGAACTTCATAGAATCCCTACAATGTGGTAACAGGCCCTTCAGCCCAACAAGTCCTCACCAATCCTCAGAGCATCCCATCCAGACCCATCCCCTATAACACACCTAATCTACACATGCCTGAACACGATGGGCAATTTAGCATGGCCAATCCTCCTGGACTGCACATCTTTGGACTTGTTAGACTTCACAGCAAGAATCCCAAAGAACCCCAAAAAACATTATGATTCACACCTAAGAGTTGATCTTAGAACATAGAACATTACAGTGCAGTACAGGTCCTTCGGCCCTCGATGCTGCGCCGACCTGTGAAACCAATCTGAAGCCCATCTAACCGACACTATTCCATTATCATCTATATGTTTATCCAATGACCATTTAAATGCCCTTAAAGTTGGTGAGTCTACTCCTGTTGCAGGCAGGGCATTCCACGCCTTTACTACTCTCTGAGTAAAGAACCTACCTCTGACATCTGTCCTGTATCTATCACCTCTCAATTTAAAGCTATGTCCCCTTGTGCTAGCTGTCACCGTCTGAGGAAAAAAGCTCACACTATCCACCTTATCTAATCCTGTGATCATCTTGTATGTCTCTATTAAGTCACCTCTTAACCTTCTTCTCTCTAATGAAAACAGCCTCAAGTCCCTCAGCCTTTCCTCATAAGACCTACCCTCCATACCAGGCAACATCCTGATAAATCTCCTCTGCACCCTTTCCAATGCTTCCACATCCTTCCTATAATGCAGCGACCAGAATTGCACGCAATACTCCAAGTGCAGCCGCATCAAAGTTTTGTACAGCTGCAACATGACCTCACGGCTCCAAAACTCAACCCCTCTACCAATAAAACCTAACACACCGTACGCCTTCTTAGCAACCCTATCAACCTGGGTGGCAACTTTCAGGGATCTATGCACATGGACACCGAGATCTCTCTGCTCATCCACACTACCAAGAATCTTACTATTAGCCCTGTACTCTGTGTTCCTGTTACTCCTTCCAAAGTGAATCAGCTCACACTTTTCCGCATTAAACTCCATTTGCCACCTCTCAGCCCAGCTCTGCAGCTTATCTATGTCCCTCTGTAACCTGCAACATCCTTCCGCACCATCCACAACTCCACCGACTTTAGTGTCATCCGCAAATTTACTAACCCGTCCTTCTACGCCCTCATCCTGGTCATTTATAAAAATGGCAAACAGCAGTGGCCCCAAATCAGATCCTTGCGGTACACCACTAGTTACTGAACTCCAGGATGAACATTTCCCATCAACCACCAGCCTCTGCCTTCTTACAGCTAGCCAATTTCTAATCCAAACCGCTAAATCACCCTCAATCCCATGCCTCTGTATTTTCTGCAATAGCCTACCGTGGGGAATCTTATCAAACGCTTTACTGAAATCCATATACACCATATCAACTGCTTTACCCTCATCCACCTGTTTACTCACCTTCTCAAAGAACTGAATAAGGTTTGTGAGGCATGACCTAACCTTCACAAAACCGTGTTGACTATCCCTAATCAAATTATTCCTTTCTAGATGATTATAAATCCTATCTCTTATAATCCTTTCCAACACTTTACCCACAACCGAAGTAAGGCTCACTGGTCTATAATTACCAGGGTTGTCTCTACTTCCCTTCTTGAACAAGGGGACAACATTTGCTATCCTCTAGTCTTCTGGCACTATTCCTGTAGACAATGACGACATAAAGATCAAAGCCAAAGGCTCTGCAATCTCCTCCCTAGCTTCCCAGAGAATCCTAGGATAAATCCCATCCGGCCCAGGGGACTTATCTATTTTCACACTTTCCAGAATTGCTAACACCTCCTCCTTGTGAACCTCAATCCTGTCTAGTCTAATAGCCTGTATCTCAGCATTCTCTTGACAACATTGTCTTTTTCCTGTGTGAATACTGACGAAAAATATTCATTTAGCGCCTCTCCTGTCTCTTCGGACTCCACGCACAACTTCCCACTACTGTCCTTGACTGGCCCTAATCTTACTCTTGTCATTCTTTTGTTCCTGACATACCTATAGAAAGCTTCAGGGTTTTCCTTGATCCGACCTGCCAAAGACTTCTCATGTCCCCTCCTGGCTATTCTTAGCTCTCTCTTTAGGTCCTTTCTGGCTAACTTGTAACTCTCAAGCACCCTAACTGAGCCTTCACGCCTCATCTTTTCGGAGGCCTGTAGAAAACTCCCAGCAGGGTTTCCTCTCCTTTCCTGTTTCGAACCTCAGCCCATAGCACCTCTGGAGACGAGTCCTCATCAAACGTCCTTTCTGCCACCGTAATACTGTCCTTGACTAACAATGCCACACCTCCCCCACTTTTACCACCTTCCCTGATCTTACTGAAACATCTAAACCCCGGAACCTGCAACAACCATTCCTGTCCCTGCTCTATCCATGTCTCCAAAATGGCCCCAGCATCGAAGTCCCAGGTACCAACCCATACTGCAAGTTCACCCACCTTATCTTATTGAAAGTTACAAAATCCTGAGGGATCTCAGACAGCAGACTGGGCACAGGTCTGGGCAGGAGGTAAAGGGCAGGTCCATAAAGGGCAAGGGAGGATTAGGAAGGGGTTGGAGGGAGGGTCAGAAAGCAGAGAGGGGTCGGGGGCAGGGAGAGGGTCTGAGCAGGGGTTGGGGAGGCGGGTCATGGGGCAGAGGGGCAGAGGGCAGATTATTGGCGATGGCGACTTCCAATCCTATTTGTAATTTGTCAAGAATTGTAACAAATGAAATAATTTAGGCATGAGGAACCATTGCTGATGACAGCTGATCTTTTTCCATTTTTGGGTTTGTTTGGGGAACAGCAGATTAACAGAGCGATAGGCAATGAACAATGATGCAATGATTAGAAAATGAGATTCCACAGACACATAAAATACGAGAGGAAAGATTGCATGAGACTTGATGAGAAAATATATTTTACACTGAATATCACACCTGATGCTGCACTTTGGGTCAACTTGACTTTCCAATGCCTTTTGTAATCCATAATATTCATTGAGTCCCACATGAAGTGTATCACAGTTTATGATCATGATGATGATTTTAACATTTAGTGTCAGGCAACTTCACTGCAGAACTGTGAATGTTACATTATAAAAGGAATATATCAGATTGCCCGATCTGACCTCAAGTCTCGACCAGTTAACTGTTGGTTATTCATGAAGATTGTTCATTCAATGGTGTACAATGGTTATGCTGGTGACAACCTGAAGAATTTCATTTCATCAGGTAGTCAACACCTATCAATAAGAAAATATTAGAAGCTATTTTTAAACACAGAAGAGGTAGCAGAAAGGGTCGATGAGGATAACGCTGTTGATATATTCTAGAAGGTGTATGATACAGTGCCAAACCACAAATGTGTTAGAGATATTATAGGTCACAGAATGAAAAGTTCAACAGCGATGCAGATACCAAATTTATTGAGTGTTTTTTGTTCACTCATAAGACATGGGTGTCACTGGCTGGACCAGCATTTATTGCCTATCCTTAGATACCCTGAAGAAGGTGGTGGTGAGCTACCTTCTTGGACCACTGCAATCCATGTGATGTAGGGACCCACAATGCCCTTAGGAAGGGAATTCCCAGGCTTTGACCCAGCGATACTGAAGGAACAGCGATATATTTCCAAGTCAGGATGGTGAGTGGCTCAGACGGGAACTTGCAGGGGGTGGTGTTCCCATGCATCTGCTGCCTTTGTCCCTCTAGATGGAAGCGGTCTTGGGTTTGGAAGATGAATGTGGTGAATTTCTGTAGTGCATCTTGTAGATAGTACGCACTGCTGCTATTGAGCGTTGGTGGGGGAGGGACTAGATGGTTGTGTGTTTGGCAGCAATTAATTGAATTGAACTGACGATGATACGAAGTTGGGTGGACAGGCAGGTAGTACAGAGGAGATGGGGAGGCTGCAGAATGATTTAGACAGTTTAGGAGAGTGGTCCAGGAAATGGCTGATGAAATTCAACGTGAGCAAATGTGAGGTCTTGCACCTTGGAAAAAAGAATACAGGCATGGACTATTTTCTGAACGGTGAGAAAATTCATAAAGCCGAAGTACAAAGGGATCTGGGAGTGCTAGTACAGGATTCTCTAAAGGTTAACTTGCAGGTTGAGTCCGTGATTAAGAAAGTGAATGGAATGTTGTCATTTATCTCAAGGGGGTTGGAATATAAAAGCAGCGATGTGCTTCTGAGACTTTATAAAGCTCTAGTTAGGCCCCATTTAGAATACGGTGTCCAATTTTGGGCCCCACACCTCAGGAAGGACATACTGGCACTGGAGCGTGTCCAGCGGAGATTCATACGGATGATCCCTGGAATGGTAGGCCTAACATACGATGAACGGCTGAGGATCCTGGGATTGTATTCATTAGAGTTTAGAAGATTGAGGGGAGATCTAATAGAAACTTACAAGATAATGCATGGCTTAGAAAGGGTGGACGCTGGGAAGTTGTTTCCGTTAGGCGGGGATACTAGGACCCGTGGGCACAGCCTTAGAATTAGAGGGGGTCAATTTAGAACGGAAATGAGGAGACATTTCTTCAGCCAGAGAGTGGTGGGCCTGTGGAATTCATTGCCACGGAGCGCAGTGGAGGCCGGGACGTTAAATGTCTTCAAGGCAGAGATTGATAAATTCTTGATCTCGCAAGGAATCAAGGACTACGGGGAGAGTGCGGGTAAGTGGAGTTGAAATGCCCATCAGCCATGATTAAATGGTGGAGTGGACTCGATGGGCCGAATGGCCTTACTTCCACTCCTATGTCTTATGGTCTTATGGTCTTATGGACTTAATTTAGATTTATTGTCACATGTACTCAAATGATTACAGTGAAAAGTATATAGTCGTCACATTACAGCACCATCTTAGGTACAAAGTACCTAGGTACAGATTCTTCAGTACATAGTCTTGGGAAAAGAAAATTAGAAAAATAAAGAAATAATAGGCCTTGCACTACAATCATAGGACTGAATTAGAAAATAGAGAAGTAAAAATTTACAATAACAGTCCTTCCAACCCAGTCCACAATGTCCCCTAGTCTCCAGTACACACCAGGCCTTGACTCCATATTGTACCGGGCTTCACGTCGAGACCAGGAGACCACTCTGGAATCACCTTGAGACTGGAAGTCCGCACTGAGGCCATACCAGGCCAAATGGCCACCACACCAGGCCTGGAGATAGCCGCGCCAGGCAAATGGCTGTCACTCTGGGCCGCCAAGAGACTGCCATGCCGAGCCAGGAGTTTACCGTGTTGGGTCCAGAGGACACATCATAGGGTCTGCGCTGAGGCCAGGAGTCCAAGGCTGACAATACAGACGAGAGAAAAGAATCACAAAGGAGAGAAAAAAGAAAAAGAAATGGATGGAATGGATGAGCTCCAGCTGAAATGTCCTACTCTACCATCTTGAAAAATGTTTGCTTTGTCCTGGATAGTGTCAAGCATTTTGAGTGTTGTTGGGGCTGCACTCATCCAGGCTAGTGCGGAGTATCCCATGACACTCCTGACTTGTACCTTGTAGATGGGGGACAGGCTTTGGGGATTCGAGAGTTAAGTTATTTGCTGCAGGATTCCGAGTGTCTGGTCTTCTCTTGAAGCCATTGTAATTATACAGTGGGTCCAGTTCAATTTCTGGTCAATGGTAACCCCCAGGATGTTGATAGTGGGGTTTTCAATGATGCTAACAACTTTGAATGTCAAGGCAAAGTGAGCGGGTTGTCTCTTGTTGGAGATGGTTGTTGCCTGACATTTGTGTGGCACGAATGTTACTTGCCACTTATCAGCCCAAGTCTGGATATTGTCCATATCTTGTTGCATTCACACATGGACTGCTTCAGGATCTGAAGAGTCACATTTTTGACTCCATTTCTGTGAGGGTTCATCAATGCGATATACAGTTTAATATAGTCTTAATATCAAGATCAGTCACTCACAACCCAAACTCTGCACAATTTAAATATTAAAAAACATTGTAACGCGGCTTTATCTTGCAACAATGGTGCAAAGGAGCACAAGATCATGTGATATTACATCACTTCCTGTGAGGGGAAATACTGTCTCATTTGCATATCACACATTTTGACTTAACCCTTACATTCCACAAGTAATCTGATAAGCCTTGTGGTCCAACACAAGCAATGATTGGACACTTCACTCATCACTGAGCCGTTCGTTGTAAAGAATGAGATGCAGTTATTTGTCAAATGTGTTGCTTGCTTCCACAGAGCTGAGCTGATGGGTAACTCACAAGAGCTGGTTTGTACAGGAATCATTAGTAATTGCACCTCTGATCATTACATTAAATAAACAACCATTTATCCATCTTTGACCATTGCACAATGGTTATGATGTCATATGATGGCCTCAGTCGATGTGAGCAATTTAACATCTCCAGTAATCCTTGGGTGAGGATTCCAATGTCACTTCTTATGGACAATCCAGTGACTCAACTGTAGGAAATGTGTGAGACTCATATTGAAAAAAACTTTCAAAAATAGTGCCCATTAACCTCTGAAGTGTTATGTCTTGCAGTGCAAATATTGAAGGTGAAAATTGCTTTGGCCATAATCCATTATGATCTTGACCAGTTAGTGTTTGGGTGTTCTCACAAATTAACTAGGAAGAATGTGTTGATAATTATGTCTCACTTTTCCACAAGCCATTACTAGATGTGTAAATGTATAAAATCCACCTGGGTTTTCTGCCTCTTCCCCCATACTGAGAGGGAGTAAGTGATAGAAGGAGAGAGAGAGAGAGGGATTCTGTCTGTCTGTAGGGTCTCTACTGCTCTTGGCACTTTGAGCTTTGTAACTCTCTGCAGCTCAATCAATCAGAAGGCTGACAGAATTTCCTTAACTTGAAAGATTCTCAGTGTCATTCAGTCTTGAATTCTCCCCCTTAATATTTCTAAAAAGTAACATTGTATGGAACAACTGAATAATCTGCAACATTTAATTCACAAGTTGATGAAAACCGTTCTGGCATTGCAGTTATAGCAGTTATAGAGGTTAACATGGTTGTAGCAGTCCAACTTCTATTTCAGTTCATAGTTCCAAGAAAATGAAAACTATGTGATCTCTTATAGAATAGAATCCCTACAGTGTGGCAGCAAGCTGTTCAGCCCATCAAATCCACACTGACCCTCCGAAGAGCATCCTACCCAGAACCACCCTATCCCTAAGACCCTGCGTTTCCCAAAACCAATCCACCTAACCTGCACATCTTTGGACTGTGGGAGGAAACTGGAGCACCCAGAGGAAACCCACACAGACATGGCAAGTGGCTGCAGTGTTTGTTGCGGGTATGGTTGCAATTCTGCATTAGTGGTTCTGCTGCACACTGGACACTAACCTGATTGCATGAATGGGATTTTGTTCCCACAAGGACAGCACAGTGGCCACTTCTACTCATATTGTCATGTTGAAACTCAGAATGATATGCAAGAGTTAATGCCTGTGATTTAGAAGCTAGAAGTCACTGACATGAACATCTTGAATATCATCATGAACAAGAGACTGTTTGTGTGAACGGTTTGATTTCTGTGTTTCACTACAGGAACAACATTGTGAAAAGAAACATGAACTGGGTACGTAACAACCTGGTGACATCCTAGGGCAGTGCAAACACCTTGTAAATTCTTTCAATGTGGATGTTTACCACCCATGATGAACACGTACATGATTGATTGCAAGGCATGTTGTTGCCCTAGCAACAAGAACCATTAAGCAAATCGCAAAGAGAAAATGCAGTGTATGCTGGAGATCTGAGATAGAAACAGAAAGTGCTGGAGAAACTCAGCAGGTCTGGTATCATTTGTGGAGAGAGAAACAGGATGACAGGAACAATTTAACTGGTCCCCAGGATTTGGGCATGGAGTCGAGGGGATGGGATGCTGGAGGGAGGGACTGCTTCAATCAAAGGGAATCTTATGTGATCAACTAACTGGCCATGTCCCAATTTTCAACCGGATCCATGAATGAAATGATGCAAACAACGGTCACACTTTGAATGAAAGCTGTGATTCCCATTTTAAAAAGTTACTCTTCAAACTTTGTCAACAGAGTTACTAACTTGTCAGAGTTAAATTCTGTACTTTGGGAATGAGAGTTAGTTTGTAGCCTTTGATATTCTCAGATATCTTGTGAGAATTGCTTCAGTCATGATAGCCTGAGTTTTCCCTCCATAGGTGAGAAACTTGAAGTTAACCCATTTCTGGGATCTGCACCTTCCCTGGGAAAGAATTGTTCTTTGGAATTTTTACCCAGACTGCCCTGTGCGTGGCATTGGACACATTTCTGACTAATTAAGGATGGTAGCTGGGATGTCAGTGTTGGAGGATGAACAAGAGACTGCATAGCTCATGAGGAGCTGCTGATTTCACTTGAGGTTATCTAACTGAGAGGAGCTTCAACATGGAGGCACTTTCTTATCAACATTTTCAAAAGTTAAATAAAAACCGATGCTGTGGTAAAAAAGAAACTGAGGATGGTCGAGAAATCCCCAATGGCCTGAGGGTGCCCTTAACAATGCCTTAATGACCTTAATTAGATACCTGCCTCATCAGCTGGGATTCCTGCTGGCTATAAACCCATGGTAAAAAAATGCTGAGAGTCCAGATTAGGATCAGGAACCTGGCCACGCTGCCCAGTGTCTGTCTTTCGCAGGCCTGTGTGTCTGTGTCCCTGACCTCAGCAGTGTCCAATTGTGTTTAGTCTGATACCATGGGGACCAGGTCCCAGGACAGAAATCACTGTCGACCCCTCACCCAAGTACAGCAGATCCCACTGGAGACCTGGACCCAGGGCCTGATGTAGCACCACATCCTGGGCCCTGTGTAGGTCACCCAGAATTAATTCCATTGGCACTATGGGCAGCTCTATAGACAACATTATAGGCAGTACTATACATAACACTATAGTCAGTGCTACAGACAACAGTGAGAGGTACTATAGACAACAGTATGGGCAGTAATATAGAAAACACTGTAGGCAGCACTGCAGACAACACTACAGGCAATACAACACACAACACTATAGAGAGGACTATAGGCAGT
>JAHRHZ010000071.1:27861994-27930654 GCA_024137785.1 Ginglymostoma cirratum | reverse complement strand
GTGAGTGAGGGTGGGGTAGTTTATGGGGGTGAGTGTGGGTGAGCACAGAGTGAGGGTGTGGGGGTGAGTGTGAGGATGGGTGGGGAGTTTACAGGAGATCTGTAAAATTGCTGCTCCGTTCCCAGAATTCCATTGAGAGTAAATGTAGAGTAACAACAACCACCTGCATTTATGTAGCAGTGAATGTAGGAATACCTCCAAAGGATCTTCACAACAGCTAAAGCAATCAAAACATCTCTGATATTTTTCCACACTAAGTCACAAAAGGAGAGACCAGGCAATATGACAAAAAAAAATCTTCATCAAAGAGACAGGTTATACAGTTAACCTTTAAAAGAGGGTCAGAAGCAGACAGTGTTAGGGAGAAAAATCAGAAAACAATTACGGAAAAGCACTGGGTAAATTAGAAACTGAAACTCTGGAGAAATTACTCAGGAAAATAGAACCTGAGTACAGTCACTGAGGGGCAGCTACAAATCCCAAATCCATCAGTGTGTGTCACAAAGTTGTTGTGTTAAGTTTCCATGTCTGGAAATTGCCTTTCGTGTCAACTGGATTAGCCTCGCTTCTGGAGAAAGCAAATACTATTCCTTACTTATAAAAATATACTTTGTTCACAAAATTTATAAATATACATTACATGACAGTTCAAAATTGACATAAGGTGCAAAGCAAATCAATTCCTTCCAATCCAGTGATGGTGAACATTCACAATGCTCATTCCTTGTGAGACACATATCGTGAGAGGTTCTGTAATCCCAGCCTCTCATGTACTGTAGCTGAATGGCCTTAAATGTGGCTTTTTCCAGCAACATCTTGGCAGTGTCTGCCCCAAGCTAATTGATTGATTTATTGTCGCAGGTATCTTGTTATAAATTACAGTGAAAAATGTTGTATATTGTCACCACTCTCTGCCGCCATCTTAAAACACAGAAAAAAAACCCAAACATAAAAAAAAGGCAGATAAGTGAAGAAATAAATAAAGTGTCCAATTCACAGTCCTTATTGTTAAGAGTTCCATCGTGGGCCGTGGGCCATGGGCCGGGTGGCCAGGCACGAGTCCCCTTCACCATACCGCTGCTAAAATGAGAGTCGCCCACTCTTCAGCACCATCTCACATCCAGCAACATAACCGCTATCATGTTGGTTACACTCTTAATTACAAAACTGGAATGAAAAAATTAGCAGAAATAAAGGAAACAAAACCAAAAGGAATTATAAACAACTAGATATTAAAGTCCCATTTAAGTCTACTTTCCATGCAGACCCTCAGAAGGGTGTCTCAGCAGGAACTGAGTATTGGCTGTTGCCACCAACTCTAATTCAGGATATCTGGTCAGCATGGAGGAGTTGGGCTGAGGGGTCTGTTTCGGTGCTGTACAGCTCTGTGACTCTCTGCTGCCACCACCAGCTCCAATTCTATAACTACTGGCGTCGCAGCCAGATCCCAGAACATCCTCGGCAGGGCCCACTCGCAAACTCCAATATCCAGATCCCTTCCTGGATCCCAGAACATACTCTTGCTGCCTCTGATCACTGGATCTCAGAACATGTTCTAACAGGGCCCACTAGCAGTCTCTGATCACCGGATCCCTCACCAGATCCCAGAACATGCTTGAGCAGGGCCTGCTCACAGCCTCCGATCACCAGATCCCTCACCAGATCCTGCCAACCAATGCCTCACCAAAACAAAGGACTTTTAAACAAAAAGTGGAAAAAAAAAGATAAGGCAAAACCGATAAAAGAAAGAAAAGCAGACAGAAGCAATGAGGTCAGGCACTCGAACACAGCACTGTTACTCTACCGCTGTCTTGTTCTTGTGGGCTTTAATGTATCCCTCAGCACATAGTCCTGGTTGGAATGTGCCAGCCTGCAATACTTTGTCAAGGATAACTCCTTGCGCTGGTCGCTCAACCAGTTTCATCTTTCAGGGTTGATGGTCCTCCAGTCACATTGGATGCTTGTCTCAGTATATGTCTCTGTCACAAAACTATTCAGACTAACCTCGACAAAAACCACTGCATCTTTCTCCAGGCTGTCTTTACAAACACACGTACCTGATGGAGGTGGATGACAAAGCAAACCTGATGCTGAGAATCCTCGATGTGGAAATCAGAGCAGGTTCCTAATGACTTCAGCTGGCTGTTTCATTACTGAAGAAGTCATACAGGACTCGAAACGTTAACTCTGTTTCTGTATTCACAGATGCTGCTGGACCTCCTGAGTTTCTCCAGAATTCTGTATGTTTGCTTTTGACTTCAGCTTGCCACTGGCTGCAATCGTCCTCCGCATTGGTCACCAGGCAACAGCATTTGTTGGGATACAGTAGAGATGTCTCACTGCAGTTATACAGGGCCTTGGTGAGACTACGTCTGCAGTGTTATGCGCAGATTTGATCTTTCTACCTCAGAATGGGTATACGTGCCACAGAGGGGGTTCAGCTGGGGTTCAAAAGGCTGATTATTGAGGTTGGCAGGACTGTCCTATTGGGAAAGAATGAGTAAAGTTTAGAAGGAGGAGAGGGAATCTGGTTTAAAATTCTAACACAGCTGGACAGACGAGATGCAGGGAAGATGTTTGCCTGCTTTGTGGTAACCTGGAACAAGGGAACAACATCTTAGGATATGGAGACAGTAAGGACTGCAGATGCTGGAAGTGAGAGTCAATAAGTGTGGAGCTGGAAAAGTACAGCAGGTCAGACAGCATCTGAGGAGCAGGAAAGTCAACATTTCAAGTTGAAACCCAGGACTGGGGAGGGAAGTCCAGAAATAAACAGAATGAGGGGGTGGATAGGTGAGATGGAGATAGGTGGATATAGGTAGGGGGATAGTGTGGTTGGTCAGTGGGAAGGGTGGAGCGGATAGGTGAGTCAGAAGATGGACAGGTTGGGGGAGGAGAGATTTTGAAGCTGGTGAAGTCAATATTCAGGCTATTGGGCTGTAAGGTCCCAAAGCAAAAGATAAGGTGTTGTTCCTCAAATTTATGCTTGGCCTCACTTAGATAGTGGAGGCGGCCAAGGACAGACTTTGTCACCAGGGGAGCAGGAGGTTGGAGTCACAGTGGATGGCAACCGAAGATCAGGTTGGTTGGTGCATGCAGAGTACTGATGCTCCACAGACTGGTCCCCAAGTCTGCATTTGGTCTCCCAAATATAGAGGAGACCACATCAGGAGCAACAGATACAGTAGATGAGGTTCGATGAAGTGCATGTGAACCTCTGCTGGATTTGAAAGGATTGTTCGGGGCCTTGGACAGAGGTGAGGTACAGAGGCAGGAGTAGCACCTCCTGCGATTGCAGGGAAAATGTACTGGGTGAGGTGGAGGGGTTGGTGAGGAGTATGGAGCCAACGAAGGAGTCTCAGGGTGAACGGTCCTTGTGGAAAGCAGACAGGGGTAGGGAGGGAAATATCCTTTTGGGGGTGGGGTCTGATTGTAGGTGACGGAAACGTTGGAGGATGATTGTGTGTTGTATTCGGAGGTTGGTGGGGTGGTATGTGACGACTAAGGGGAATCTATCCTTATTGTTGTTGGGGGGAGAGGATCTGGGGGCAGATGCATGGGAAATGGGGGAGATGTGGCTGAGGGCATCGGGTAGGTATTTAGGACTGAGATGGGAAAAGATTTCTTCGCTCAGAAGGTAAAGAGCATGTGGGATTCCCTACCACAGAAGACTGCAGAATTCTAATCACTGAATACATTCAAGAAAGAGATTGATAAAGTTTTAGATTTAAAAGGCATGAAGGGATATGAGAGAAAGTGCGAATATGACATAGAGATAGAGGATCAGCTATTACCAACATATTGAATGGTGGAGCAGGCTTGAGGGGCCAAATAGCCTACTGTTGCCCTGGTTTTTATCTGTTCATTAATTCAGGCCACAATCCATGCACCCCTCTTTCATGGACATTGGCATCTGATAATTGCCAACTCCTCAGGATCCTTTTGGCACTTGTCCCATTCACTTGCAAGGCACTTAGGAAATCCAGCACTGCATCTCACGAATGGGACCTCGCCTTGCTGCTCAGCAGTCCTCAGTCAAGGAGACATCTATCTTGCTTTGTAAATCTCACACCTTCCAACAACTTACATACACTGCCCATGCAGCACGCTGGCTGCTCACTCGTTATGTCTTAGGGGAGTCACCCTCATTGAAGTCCATGGAGGCACCAGTCAGTCAAGGGCAGTCTCCATTACCAGTCTAGAAAATTGGTCGCAGTCAGGTGTCCATCAGGGTGATTTTGCTCAGGGGCTCTGTGGCTCAGCAATCTTGGGAGTAGGTCATGGTCAGTCCTGTGGCTCCATAATGGCCACTCCAGGTAGTCAGGCCATTGTAGTCAGGGATATGGACATGGGTCTGGCCATTTCCCATCCACAGCTGACCAATGAAGTCACTTAAGGGAGAGCATCAAGGTCCAGCAGGTCCAATCCCAGAAACGAAAAGGTAAGTTCTGACCCTCCAGCTTTTGGGAAGTTCAACACAGATCACTGGTGAATGTTTAATTTATTCGTGGGATGTGACGCATCACTGGGTGAGCCAGCATTTACTGCCCATCCCTAACTGGCCCTTGAACTGAGAACCTGGCTTGGCATTTCTGAGAGTAGTTGAGAGTCAACCACATTGCAATGGTTCTGAAGTCAAATGGAGACCAGACTGGGTAAGGACACAAATTTCCTTTGCTGATCAGCAGTAGTTATGCAATCATCATTAGATCATTTTTAATTTCCAGATTTTTCATTGAATTCAAATTCCGCCATCAGTCCTGGTGGGATTTGAACCTATATAGAACATAGCACAGTACAGGCCCTTCGGCCCACGATGTTGTGCCGACCTATTTTCCTACCCTAAGATCAAACTAACCTGCACACTTTCATTTTACTATCCTCTATGTGCCTATCCAAGAGTCACTTAAATGTCTCTAAAGTATCTGACTCCACTACCACTGCTGGCAGCGCATTCCACACAGCCACCACTCTCTGAGTAAAGAACCTACCTCTGACATCTCCCTATACCTTCCTCCAATCACCTTAAAATTATGCCCCCTCGTAATAGTCATTTCCGCCCTGGGAAAAAGTCGCTGGCTATCCACACTATCTATGCCTCTCATCATCTTGTACATCTCTATCAAGTCACCTCTCATCCTTCTTCACGCCAATGAAAAAAGCCCTAGCTCCCTCAACATTTCCTCATAAGACCTGCCCTCCAGTCTAGGCAGCATCCTGGTAAATCTCCCTGCACCCTCTCTAAAGCTTCCGCATCCTTCCTATAATGAAGCGACCAGAAATGAACACAACATTCCAAGTGTGTTCGAAGCAGGGTTTTATAGAGCTGCAGCATAACCTCACGGCTCTTAAACTTGATTCCCCTGCTAATGGAAGCCAACACACCATTCGCCTCCTTAACTATCCTATCAACTTGAGTGGCAACTTTGAGGGATCTATGGACGTGAACGCCAAGATCCATCTGTTCCTCCACTCTGCCAAGAATCCTGCCATTAACCCTGTATTCTGCATTCAAATTCAACCTTCTAAAATGCATCACTTCACACTTTTCCAGGTTGAATTCCATCTGCCACTTTGCCCAGCTCTTCATCCTGTCAATGTCCTGTTGCAACCTACAACAGCCGTCCACACTATCCACAACTCCAACAACCTTCATGTAATTGGCGAACTTACTAACCCACCCTCCCACTTCCTCATCCAAGTCATTCATAAAGATCACACAGAGCAGAGGTCCCAGAACAGATCTCTGTGGAACACTGCTGGTCACCGAGCTTCAGGCTGAATACTTTACATCTACTACCACCCTGTGTCTTCTATTGGACAGCCAGTTCTGTATCCAGACAACCAAATTTCCCTGGATCCAATGCCTCCTTACTTTCTGAATGAGCCTACCATGTGGAACCTTATCAAATGCCTTGCTAAAATCCATATGCACCACATCCACTGCTCCACCTTCATCAATGTGTTTTGTCACATCCTCAAAGAATTCAGTAAGGCTTGTGAGGCATGACCTGCCCATCACAAAGCCATGCTGACTATTTCTAATCAAACCGTGCTTTTCCAAATAGTTATAAATACTATCTCTCAGAATCCTCTCCAATAATTTGCCCACCACAAAAGTAAGACTGACTAGTCTGTAATTCCCAGGATTATCCCTATCCCTATGTTTACAGAACATTGCTTGCATTCTGGAATGACAATGTCACCATGTCACTAACTCCCCAGACTGGTTCTACCTTAAAGCTCTTGAAGGTTTGTGGAAAGGATGGGCTGATCATTCTGGGAAGAATTGAAATGAGCAAATCAAGATGTGAACTTGAGAAAAAAGATTGAGGCATTGCCTGTAGATTCCTCAATCCCCAAGACTTTTACAAAGGCACAGTAACAGGTAGCAACACACTAGGTTTATCTCCTACTCCCCCCAGTATGGACACCCTTGGTCCCCTGACCCAAAACCTGTTGCTGACACACCCTACTTTGAATCCAGAGCCTCCTCCCTTGCCCTGCATAAGGATCTCTCTCTGCTCTCCTTCAATCCCTAAGACCATGCTTTTCTTCCTGGCACTTGAGAGATAAAATGAGAGAAAATGAAGATTAAACTTGTATTACCTCAGCATTTCTCACAACTATTGGATAACCTGAAGTTCTTTCCAATCAACCAAGTACTTTAGAAGTCTCATAACTATTACAATGGGAGTAACACGACAGACAATTTACTGCAGGATCAAACACAGGGCACCGTGGTCGAAATCCAAACACGAAGGTAATAAATGAGAATGTTACTCACTGGTACTAATTTTCAGTTAATTGCAAACTTTAGAGAGGAAGCAAAAGCACAGGAGACAGAAAGTAACTATAATCCTCTTCATTTAGCCATTCGTAGCATGAAATGAATATCCATGTGTAAGATTAACTCAGTATAGAGCAGACTCTTCATCCTCTTCAATCATGCACTCCTTCAAAATATTAATTTGAAAGTCTCAGCTCTCACCTTTGCCTTTGAATTTGTCTCCCTAACATTAGGAATTGCATGATTAATTCGTAGTATGGGACCACTCAGCCGCACAGTATCCCGATTAATAGAATCAAACAGCCATAGAAAAAGACCATTCAGCCCATCATGCACCAGCTCTTTAATAGAATTACTCTATTATTCCCATACCTTTCTCACACGACCCCTGTAAGAATTTCCCTTTGAATATTTACCCAGATCACCTTTGAAAATTCCCTTTCAAAGCTTTCACTCCCCTTTCAGGCAGATCGCATTACCCATGTCTAGAGAGATTTGCTACTGTTCTTTGCTAGGTTTCTTTTAATCAATGTCCTGTGATTATTCTTCCTGATAATGGGAGCTTTCTCCTTATTTATGCCACCAAAAACCTTCCTGATTTTAAGCATTTTTATTAAATTACTGACTTTATCTTCTCTGCCTAAAGCTTCTCCAATCTCACCAGATATCAGGATGTGCTCAGTCCTGCTGTTGTGAACAGCTTTTGGGTTGGGGCTGTTTCTGTGTTGTGAGGTCTTGCTGGCTTTGGGTGGAAGATGGTGGGAATGCTGGAAGGTTGGTATTTCAGGGGAGAGGGTATTGTGGGTTCAGGCCTCTGGCTTGGTGTTTCAGGTTTCCTGAGCCCACTTGTGTCTTCCATGTGAATTTAAAATCTACGCATTTTCCAAATGCTCCCTGGGATTGACAACTTTTTACAGTTTCCCTGTTTCTGGTAAATCTGTTCCCACTCTGGATTAGCTATTGGATTTGGTCTGGAAGGATACAGTTCACAATTGGTTAAAGTTAACTGACGTTCTTTGTTTTGCAGGTTGTAGGCTTTCGATTGAATTACAAAGATGAGGAGGCAATGGCCTAGTGGTATTATCACTGGACTGTTAATCCAGAGACATGGATAACATTCTGGGGACCTGGGTTCAAATCCTGCCATGGCAGATGGTGGAATTTGAATTCAATAAAAAAAAATCTGGAAATAGGGATCTAATGATGACCATGAATCCATTGTCGATTGTCAGGAAAAGGCCATCTGGTTCACTAATTTCCTTGAGGGAAGGAGACTGCCATCCTTACTTGGTCTGGCTTACATGTGACTCCAGACCCACAGCAATGTGGTTGACTCTGAACTGCCCCCGGGCAATTAGGGATGGGCAATAAATGCTGCCCGGCCAGCGACATCCTCCTCCCTTTAACGAAAAGAGAAAAAAAAAATTCCCCAAGCTACAAAAAGCTGCTGACTCCCCAGAAGCAAACTGAATAGCAAGTGAACCAAACACAGAAAATGCTGAAGAAACTCAGCAGGTCCGGCAGTATCTGTGCAGAGAGAAACACAGTTAACATTTCTAGTCCAGAATGACTCCAAGATACTAGGCTTGAAACATTAACTCTGTTTCTCTCTCCACAGATATTGCCAGACCTGCTGAGTTTCTTTAGCATTCTCTATGTTTGTTTCAAATTTCCAGCATCCACAGTATTTTATATTTATTTGAGTTTATTTTATTCATTTGTGGGATGTGGGCATCCCTGGCTGGGCCAGCATATATTGCCTGACCCTAGTTGCCCTCGAGAAGGTGGTGGTGAGCTGCCTTTTTGAACCGCTGCATTCCTCCTGCTGTGGGTTGGCCCACAATGCCATGAGGGAGGGAATTCCAGGATTTTGACCCAGTGACAGTGAAGGAACAGTAATATATTTCCAAGTCAGGATTTTGAGTGACTTGGAGGGGAACTTGGAGGTGGTGGTGTTCCCATGTATCTGCTGCCCTTGTCCTTCTAGATGGAAGTGGTCGTGGGTTTGAAAGGTGCTGTCTGAGGATCTTTGGTGAATTTCTGCAGTGCATCTTGTAGATAGTACACACTGCTGCTACTGAGCTTTGATGGTGGAGGGAGTGGATGCTTGCGGATGTAGTGCCAATCAAGCGGGCTGCTTTGCCCTGGATGGTGTCAAACTTCTTGAGCGTTGTTGGGACGGCATGCGTCCAGGCAAATGGGGAGTATGCCATCACACTCCTGACTTGTGCCTTGTAGATGGCGGACAAGCTTTGAGTACTCAGGAGGTGAGTTATTTACCATACCACTCTTAGCTTCTGACCTGATCTTGTAGCCACTATGTTAATGTGGTGAGACCAGTTGAGTTTCCGGTCAATGATAACCCCCAGGATGTTGATAGTGGGGGATTCAGTGATGGTAACACCATTGAATGTCAAGGCGTGGTAGTTAGATTGTCTCTTACTGGAGATGGTCATAGCCTGGCATTTGTGTGGCACGAATGTCACTTGTCACTTGTCAGTCCAAGCCTGGGTATTGTCCAGATCTTGTTGTAATTGAACACGGACTGCTTCAGTATCTGAGGAGACATGAATGTTGCTGAACATTGTGCAATCATTAGCCAACATGCCCACTTCTGACCTTACGATGGAGGGAAGGTCATTGATGAAGCAGCTGAAGATGATTGGGCCTAGGACACTGCCCTGAGGAACTCCTGCAGAGATGTATGGAGCTAAGATGATTGACATCCAACAATCACAACCAACTTCCTGTGTGCCAGGTATGACTCCAATCACTGGAGAGTTTCCCCCCAGATACCCACAGATTCCAATTTTTCAGGACTCCTTGATGCCACACTCGGTCGAATGTAGCCTTGATGTCAAGGGCTGTCACTCTCACCTCACCCTCAAGAATTCAGTTCTTTTGTCCATGTTTGAACCAAGACTGTAATGAGGTCAGGAGCTGAGTGGCCCTGGCAGAGTCCAAACTGGGCGTCACTGAGCAGGTTATTGCTGAGCAGGTGCTGCTTGGTAGCACTGTTACTGACACCTTCCATCACTTTACTGATGATCGAGAGGAGACTGATGGAGTGGTAACTGGCTGGTTTGCATTCGTCCTTGTTTTTATGTACAGGACATACCTGGGCACTTTTCCACATAATCAGGTAGATGCCAGTGTTGTAACTGTACTGGAACAGGTTGGCTAGGGGAGCGGCAAGTTCTGGAGCACAAGTCTTCAGTACTATTGCTGGAATGTTGTCAGGGCCTGTATCTTTTGCAGTATCCAGTGTCTCCAACCGTTTCTTGATATTATGTGGAGGGATTCAAATTGGCTGAAGACTGGTATCTGTAATGCTGGGGACCACTGGAGGACACGGAGGTGGATCATCCACTCAGCACTTCTGGCTGAAGGTTGCTGTGAAAAATTCAGCCTTATCTTTTGCACTGATGTGCTGGGCTCTTCCATCATTGAGGATGGGGATATTTGTGGAGCCACCTCCTCCAGTGAGTTGTTTAATTGTCCACCACCATTCACAACTGGCTGTAGCAGGACTGCAGAGCTTAGATCTGATCCATCAGTTGTGGGATCACTTTTGCTTGTGCTGTTTGTTAGCTTCACCAGGTTGACACCTTATCTTCAGGTATGCCTGGTGCTGCTCCTGGCATGCCCTCCTGCATTTTCCATTGAACCACGGGTTGATCACCCGGCCTGATGGTAATGGTTGAGTGGGAGATATGCCAGGCCATGAGGTTACAGATTGTGCTGGAGTACAAGTCTGTTGCTGTTGATGGCCCACAGCGCCTCATGGATGCTCAGTCTTAAGTTGCCAGATCTGTTCGAAGTCTGTCCCATTTAGCACGGTGATAGTGTCACACAACACGATGGAGGTTGTTCTCAATGTGAAGGCGGGACTTTGTCTCTACAAGGACTGTGTTATGGTCACTCTTACTGATACTGTCATGGACAGATGCAACTGCAGCTGGCAGATTGGTAAGGATGAGGTCAAGTATGTTTTTCCCTCTTGTTGGTTCCCTCAGCACCTGCTGCAGACCCAGTCTCGCAGCAATATCCTTTTGGACCCAACCAGTTCGATCAGTAGTACTGCTGCCGAGCCACTCTTGGTGGTGGACATTGAAATCCCCCACCCTGGGTACATATTGTGCCCTTGCCATCCTCAGTGCTTCCTCAAAGTGTTGTTTAACGTGGAGGAGTACTAGTTCATTAGCTGAGAGAGCATAGTACATGGTAATCAACAGGAGGTTTCCTTGCCCATGTTTAACCTGAAGCCATGGAACTTATGGGGTCTGGGGTCAATGTTGGGGACTCCCAGGGCAACTCCCTCCTGACTGTATACCACTGTGCCATCACCTCTGCTGGGTCTATCCTGCCGGTGGGACAGGGATGGTGATGGTGGTGTCTGGGACATTGTAAGGTATGATTCTGTGAGTGTGATTATGTCAGGCTGTTGCTTAACTAGTCAGTGAGACAGTTTTGGCTGTAGCCCCCAGATGTTAGTGAGGATGGCTTTGCAGGGTCAACAGGGCTGTTTCTGCTGTTGCCTAGGTCGATGCCAGGTGATCCATCCAGTTTAATTTCTTTGAGACTTTGTAGCGATTGGTATAACTGAATGATTTGCTAGGCCATTTCAGAGGGCAGTTGTGAGTCAACCACATTGCTGTGGGTCTGGAGTCACATGTAGGCCAGACCAGGTGAAGACGGCAGATTTCCCTCTCTGAAAGACATCAGTGAATCAGATGGGTTTTTCCTGACAATTGACGATGATTTCACAGTCATCAGTAGATTTTTAATTCCATCTGCCGTGGCAGGATTTGAACTTAGGCCCCCAGAGCACAAGCTGAGTCTCTGGATTAATAGTCTAGCAATAATACCACTAGGCCATTGCCTCCCCCTGAGCAGTGAACAAGAGTCAATTTTCAAAAGGCTGTGTCTGTCCAGCAGGTTTAGAATGTGATGCAGTCTTCATTCTAGCCCTGTCCTCATTGTCACTAAACGGATAAAATAGCTTGGAATTTCTTCTATCCCTGAAGAAGCTTGAAGCATATTTAACAATATCTCCAGGTGGAATGCAACCTAAGCAGGTGGACTGCATCAGACCGCTGAAATAATCAAACAGACAAATCTCTGGGAAGAAATTTCTGGTTCAAGGACCAGTTAGAGATTAAGAGTTGGTGCAAGGAAACTTATTGCCTGAGATTCCAAGGATATGTGAAGTTTGCAATTGTTCCAGATGTCCTCTTGGTACTGAGCACAGCTGATGAATATGATATTCATTAAGTATATCTACTGCACTTAGACATTGCTTTCACCAGTAAAATATACCTTAACAAGTCAACACACAGCAAGCTGTGCATTGTCCAGCATCACATAAACCAACCCCTTGTTATAAACCTTGACATGCAATTTAAACTGCACCCTACAGTATCGATCACACACTGCAATATCCTCCATCCCTCCCATGCTGTACCACAGTATGTGATATCACATATGCCACGCATTGCAATATAACCCTGATACTGCAAAACAGAGAACATAATCTGATCACTGAAAGTGGCACCGTTTTTATACAAAAACAGCAGGTTATGTATCAATGAAATGATAACGTTGAGCAGTGTGCACTAAACAGATGCTGCATTCTCCCTTCCAGACTGTCATGGCTAACTCCACACTCTCTGATTGTTACTTTGTGACACAAAACTAATTTGAACACTGCAGAAATGTTTGCAAATTTCTTTTTGCACAACATTTATTTTGAGATAAAACAAATGTTTTTTTTTAAAATTATTTACATCACCTTGATAAATCTCTGGGTCATGTGGACTGCTCAGTAAGGTGTAAGTAGATTATTCTGAGCAGCTTCGTCCATGGATATATTTTAATAAGGAAGCTGAAATGATTTGGGAAGATTCTGACATGCTCTGGGAATGCTTTAACCAATGAATTGTTTAATCAGTTCCTGCCTCCATTAATAGGTGTTCCACCTACTGGGACTATTGGTCAATGCTCCCACTGCTGTCTCTCTCTGTCTCTCTCTAGTCACTTTACCAGGCTACTTAGCTCCCAAGCTGTCTTCAGAGAGCTGGAGCAATCCTATTCAATGTTTCAAATCTCTGACATTCCACCAGAGTTTCTGATGGTAGGATATTTACTTAAAGCATTATTGCAGTTTCATTTTCAAAAGGTGCTCCCTGACCTGCTGATTATTTCCAGCATGTATTACTTGAATTCAGATTTCAGTGCCCACAGTATTTTTAGTTGTTGGTAAATCCAAAAATTGTTTCCAAATAATTCAGACCTAGCAGAGTAAAAACAAGCCATCATGGATATTGGTCACCAGATTAAACAAAAATTAACATTCTGATATTTTAATGTTTTCTGAAGCTAGAAGGTGATTGTAGTAACTGAAATCAACCCTAATTTGTCCCCTGTTGATTATCTTAGCTTTGGTAACAATGGAGACAAGAAAGGTGTTCCCCAGACTGTGGGGAACATGGTCATTAATAGTGATAATATAAAAATACAGAACCTCAGGTGTGTGGGGAAAGAGGGACACAAAAGATGCTGAAAAGAGCACATTAATTCGAGAGAGCAAACTGTCTGCTAATTACCCATAACCTGTGTGCTACTCACTGTCTCTTTCCCATTGCAACACCAATCATTCCACACTCATCCCTCACCTTCTATTCAAGGTCAGTGTAATTTTACTGTTCAGTTAACATTAAGCCTAGAATCGCTGCAGAATCCAGTATTAACCACAAATAGAAACTCCATCCAAACAATTCAGAAACGACAGGGGGACTGTTTGAGCTGATACTTATAATGACTCCAATTATGAACTTTTTGCTGGAGGTTTTCTGTTCAGTGTCTTGCTCCTTAAGGAGAAAAAGAAAAAGGCATGTTATTTGTAAGATTGGTCTATAATTGCATGATATCGTGGAATAAATATAATCAACATAGACAAGGTGGACCAAAGGGCCTGTTTCTACACTTGTGTGACTCCATAAAGGATACATAATTGAAGGAATTTGATGCTGAAAAAGGAAAAGAGTTCAACATAATTTATATTTGAGGTGTAGCTTTTGTGTTTCTTATCAATTTATTGGGATCAGATTTAAATGGCCATAAAATTCAGCTTTCTATTTTAGATATGGAACTAGGGTAGATATGATTGAGGAGTACAAGTAGACCATTCGGCCCCTCGAGCCAGTTCTGCCATTCAATAAATCATGCCTGATCTATTTGCATTTTGATTTCCATATTCCCATCAAACCATGATAATCCGCAATTCCCAGCCTAACAAGAATCTATGTGCATCTGCCTTTAAAGTATTTAATGATCCCACCTCAACTGGCTTCTGAGGCCGAGAGCTCCAAAGGTGCACAACCCTCTGACAGAGTGACCCACAGTTTTAAAACAGTGCTTCCCTGGTTCTGGACTAACCCACAAGAGGAACAATCTTTCTGTGTCCACCTTGTCATGACCGTTCAGGACAGAAGCATTTCAAATCATCGCTTGCTATTCTGAATGCCAGTTGACACAATCTCAGTCCAATGTTTCCTCATGAGGCAAGCCATTCACTTCAGGCATAAATCCAATAAACCTCTGCCTCCAATGCATTTCCATCCTTGCATAAATAAAGAGACCAGAGTTTGAGATGTAGTCTCATCGATTCCCTATATAACTGAAGTATAACCTCCTTTTACTTTTATGTTTAATTCCTCTTGGAATAAAGGATAGTTTCCATTACCTTCCAGATTATGTGCTATACCTGCATGCCAATGCTTTGTGATATATGCATCTGAACACCTGGATCCCTCTCCACCTCAGAATTCGGCAGCTGTTCTCTGTTTAAATGGTAGTCTGCTTATCTGTTCTTTTCCTACCTGAATGAACAAAACTTCACATATACTGACAATTCAGCATTGCAAATAATGTGTTACAGGAAGCGATGTTGGACACTTCAACTGCCTCGTCTATACCTTGTATACAGGGAACTGTGTTTCATTTTAACGAGCGTGGCGAATGAATTTCTCGTCACCTTGAAATGTTTGATTGAGTTACAGAAACCCATTCCCTGGAGTCTTTATGTTAATGTGGGATTCTAACCCATTCACTCTTTCACAGTTAATGCATCACATTTACTGCTGTTGACATTTTGATTAGATGGTTTTGAGCACAAACTGGGCACAATTTCTCTTGCAGAAAAGTGAGACTAATTGATGCCTTTCAGAGTGTTGAGATGTGAAAGATATTGAGAATTAGGTTTTAGTGTCATGTTCAATGCATAGATCCTAAGAATAACATTTAAGATGTCATCAGGACCTCAGCAATGGAGACAAAGATCCACTTATCTCACAGTGCTAGCTGTTCCTGGGTGTAAGCCACTGTGGTCCATGTGATGAGAGCGTGAGTCAGCTGATGGTGCCAAAGATTCCCACCATTTTGATCAGTGTTAATCTCACCCCTGAACTTTAGCACCTGTGAATTCTGAATATTTGTACATGCCAGTAATATTTCAGTTTTGTGCACAGCAACAGTCTATTCCCTCTTTGCACTTTCTTTGAATGTAAAGCTTTGAGGTTTCCCAACAATCATTTTAACACCAGGTGTTAATTGCACTTTCTAAATCTTATCTGACAATTTTTTATTTATTCACACATGGACTATGGATATCGCTGGCTGGCCAATATTTTTATTGCCTGTCCCTAGATATCCTTGAGAAGGTGATGGTGAGCTGCCTTCTTGAACCACCACAGTCCACCTGCTGTGGGTTGACCCACAATTCCCTTATGGAAGGAATTCCAGGATTTTGACCCAGCAACATTGAAAGTTTCCAAGTCAGGATGGTGAGTGGCTTGGAGGGGAACTTGGGATTGTAGCATTCCCACATATCTGCTGCCCTTGTCCTTCTAGACGGAAGTGGTTATGGGTTTGGAAGGTGCTGTCTGAGGATCTTTGGTGAATTTCTGCAGTGCATCTTGTACATAGTACACACTGCTGCTACTGAGCATCGGTGGTAGGGGGAGTGGATGTTTGTGGATGTAGTGCCAATCAAGCGGGTGGCAATGTCCTGGATGGTGTCAAGCTTCTTGAGTGTTGTTGAAGCTGTACCTTCCAGACAAATGGACAGTTTTCTATTACGCTCCTGACTTGTGCCTTGTAGATGGTGGACAGGCTTTAGGGAATCAGGAGGTGAGTTACTCGCCACAGTATTCCTAGCTTCTGCCTTGCTGTTGTAACCACTGTGTTTATGTAGCATATCCAGTTGAGTTTCTGGTCAATGACAACCCCCAGGATATTGAAAGTGGAGGATTCAGTGATAGTAAGATGATTGAATGCTAAGGGGCAGTTGTTAGATTGTCTCCCATTGCACATGGTCATTGCCTGGCATTTATACGGCACAAATGTTACTTGCTACTTGTCAGCCCAAACCTGGATATTGTTCAGATCTTGTTGTAATTTAATATGGACTGTGCATTGATTTGGAAGAAGGTTGGTCGAATAGATCTGATTGAGTATGAGTCCCCTGATTGGGGCTGTTAACCTGGGCCAATCAGGGAATCCTGGCTGATAGATATAAACAGGAGTCTCAGGGATTCTCCCCACTTGTGGGACTGGCTCTGAGCTAACTGGTCAGTGTGCATGTGTAAATAAAGGGTGACTTGGTCACAGGATACCAACTCCATGAAGTCATTTCAAACTGCATCAATATCTGAGGAGTCGTGAATGGTGCTGAGCATTGTGCAATCATTGGCAAACATCTTCACTTCTGACCCTATGATGGAGGGAAGGTCATTGATGAAGCAGCTGAAGATGGTTGGGCCAAGGACACTACCCTGAGGAACTCCTACAGAAATGTCCTGGAGCTGATATGGCTGACCTCCAACAACCACAGCCATCTTCCTATGTGCCAGGGATGACTCCAACCACCAGAGACTTTTCTCTTGATACTCACTGATTCCAGAGTCAATCGGTGTGAGGCTGGAAAAGCACAGCAAGTCAAACAGCATCCGAGGAGCAGGTAAGTCACCGTTTATCGTTGATACCCTTCATCAGGCCCAAAGCATTGAATTACCTGCTGCTCAGATGCTCTCTGACCTGCTGTGCTTTTCCAGCTTCACACCTATAGACTCTGGCTTCCAGCATCTGCAGTTTTATTGTCTCCAAGTCACTGGTTCCAGTTTTGCACGGGCTCCTTGATGACACACTCAGTCGAATGCAGTCTTGATGTCAAGGGCTGTCACTCTCACCTCACCTCTGGAATTCAGCTCTTTTGTCCATGTTTGAACCAAGGCTGTAATGAGGTCAGGAGCTGAGTGGCCCTGGCAGAACCCAAACTGGGCGTTACTGAGCAGGTTATTGCTGAGCAGGTGCTGCTTTTTAACATTGATGACACTTTACATCACTTTACTGATGATTGAGAGGAGACTGATGGGGGGTAATTGGCCGGATTGGATTTGTCCTGCTTTTTATGTACAGGACATTCCTGGGCAATTTTCCACATTGTCGGGCAGTCACCAGTGTTGTAACTGTACTGGAACAGGTTGCCAGGGGAGTGGCAAGTTCTGGAGCAAAAGTCTTCCATTCTATTGCCGGAATGCCGGGGAGGTGACGGCCTAGTGGTATTATCATTGGACTGTTAATCCAGAGACCCAGACAACATTCTGGGAACTTGGGTTCGAATGGTGGAATTTGAATTCAATAACTATCTGGAATTAAGAATCTAATGACGACTGTGAACCCATTGTCGATTGTCGGAAAAACCCATCTGGTTCACTGATGTCCTATAGGGAAGGAAATTGCCATCCTTACCTGGTCTGGCCTACATGTGAGTCCAGACCCACAGCAATGTGGCTGACTTTTAACTGCCCTGTGGGCAATTAGGGATGGGCAATAAATGCTGCCGAGCCAGTGTTGCCCTCATCCCGGGAATGAATAAAGGAAAAAAAATGTTGCCAGGGCCTGTAGCCTTCGCACAATCCACTGCTTCCAATAATTTCTTGACAGCACGTGAAGTGAATTGAATTGGATGAAGACTGGTATCTGTAATGCTGGGGACCACTGGAGGAGGCCGACATGGATCACCAACTCAGCACTTCTGGTTGAAGATTGCTGTGAAAGCTTCAGCCTTACCTTTTGCACTGATGTGCTGGACTCTTCCATCATTGAGGATGGGGATATTTGTGGAGCCGCCTCCTCCAGTGAGTTGTTTAATTGTCCAACACCATTCCTGACTGGATGTGGCAGGACTGCAGAGCTTAGATCTGATCCATTGGTTATGGGATCTGTCTATCCTAGCTGTGCCTTTTGTCTATCACTTGCTGCTTTCGCTGTTTGACAAGTAGTCCTGTCTGTTGGGTTCTCAAGGTTGACACCTCATCTTCAGGTATGCCTGGTGCTGCTCCTGGCATGCCCTCCTGCACTTTCTGTTTGGCAAGCCAGGTTGATCCCCTGGCTTGCTGGTAATGGTTGAGAGGGACATGCCAGGCCATGAGGTTACAGATTGTGCTGGAGTTTTTGTTTTCATTTCTCTCTTTTCTGGAGTTTTTGTTTCAAACTTCCAACTATTTAAATTTGCTCGGATGTGAATGGAGGAGGTGACTGCTGGACCGGAGGCCAGCGCAGGCAAGTCAGGACTGGAGACCATCACGGGGGAGGGAGGGAGTCCCGGACGGGAGGCCATCGCGGGGAGGAGAGTCCCGGACGGGAGGCCGTCGCAGGGAGGACGTTTATTTATTATTCTTTCAATTTTGTATCAAAAACTGAAGTATCTGTACCTAGGTATCTTGTACTTAAGATGGCGCCATAAGTGGCAACATTGCAAACTTTTCACTGCGTTCATTTGAATGCACATGACAATAAAGCTAATCCAATTCAATGGTCTAGGCCCGAAACGTCAGCCTTCCTGCTCCTCTGATGCTGCTTGGCCTGCTGTGTTCATCCAGCTCTACACCTTGTTATCTCAGATTCTCCAGCATCTGCAGTTCCTACTATCTCTGAGCCAATTCAATTCTGTTCAGTTCTACTGTGGATGGCCCACATCGCCTCATGGATGCCCAGTCTTGAGTTGCTTGATCTGTGTGAAGTCTGTCCCATTTAGCACGGTGATAGTGCCACACAAGACGATTGAGGTTATTCTCAATGTGAAGGTGGGACTTTGTCTCCACAAGCACTGTGTTATGGTCACTTTTACCGATACTGTCATGGACAGACGCAACTGCAACTGGCAGATTGGTAAGGATGAGGTCCAGTATGTTTTTCGTTCTTGTTGATTCCATCACTACCTGCTGCAGACCCAGTGTAGCAGCTATGTCCTTTAGGACCCGACCAGCTGGATCAGTATTACTGGTGTGAGTCACTCTTGATGATCGACATTGAAATCCCCCGCCCAGAGTACATTTTGTGCCCTTGCCATCCTCAGTGCTTCCTCTAAGTGTTGTTCAACATGGAGGAATATCGATTCATCAGCTGAGGGAATTTCTCCAATGCAGAAAGAGGCCACTCAGCCCATTACAGGCAATTTAGCATGGCCAATGCAGCTAACCTGCACACCTTTGGGACAAATCCCACTCAGACACAGGGAGAGCAAACTCCACACAGACAGTCACCCAAAGCTGGAATTGAATCTGGGTCCCTGGCGCTGCGAGGCGGCATTGCCATCCACTGTGCCACCATGCTCCCCACATGGTAATCAGTAGGGTGTTTCTTTGTCCATGTTTCAAGTTAAACAATGAGACTTCACAGGATCCAGAGTCAATGTTGAGGACTCACAGGGCAGCTCCCTCCTGACTGTATACCACTGTGTCGCCACCTCTGCTCGGTTTGTCCTGCCGGTGGGACAGGACATTTCGAGGGAGGTGGTGGTAGTATCTGGGGCATTGTCTCTAAGTTATGATTCTGTGAGTATGACTATGTCAGACTGTTGCTTGACTAGTCTGTGAGACAGCTGTCCCAATTTTGGCAGTAACCCCCAGATGTTAGTGAGGAGGGCTTTGGAGGGTCAACAGGGCTGTTTCTGCTGTTGTCTTTTTCAGTGCCTAGGGCAATACCAGGTGAACCCATCCAGTTTCATTTCTGGGGTGGGATGGGTCTTTGATGATGTTGGCAGCCTTTTCCAGGCAACCAGACATGCAAATAGAGTCCATGGATGGAAGGAAGACTTCCGTGATAGTCTGGGCTGTGTTCACAACCTTTTATAGCCTCTTACAGCTGTTACACACCTGGACATATGCTTTCTATGGTGCCTCTGTAAACATTGGTGAGAGTCCTTATTTACGTGCTGAATTTCCTAACTGCCTGAGGAGGAAGAGGTGCTGTTGTGCCTTTGCGTGGGAAGTCTAGGACTGGTTGTCACTTATCGTCACTCCTGGGAACTTGATGCTCCTGACCCTCTCAACCTCAGCTCCGTTGATGTAGATTGGGGCATGTCCACCTCCTTTCTTTGTGAAGTCAATGATCAGTTCTCTAGTTTTGCCGACCATTGAGAGAGAGGTTGTCATCATTGCACCACATCACCAAGCCTTATCTACTTTCTGTAGTCTGACTTGTCATTGTTTGATATCCGTCCTACCATGACGGTGTCTTCAGCAGACTTGTTGATGGTGCTCATTCGGAATTTGGTAACACAGTTGTGTGTGTACAGGGAGTACAGTAGGGGGCTGAGGGCACATCCTTGGGGGGGCTCCAGTGTTGAGTGTTATTGTGGAGGAGATGCAGTTACCTATCCTCACTGATTGCGGTCTGTGGGTCAGAAAGCTCATGATCCCGTTGCAGGGGGCAAAGCTGAGACCTAGGTCTTGGAGTTTTGAGATCAGTCTGGAGGGGATAATGGTGTTGAAGGCAGAGCTGTAGTCAACAAGCAGGAGTCTGTTTAATTCACAAAGTTGATTGGACTTTCTGCCCTCATTTTCACAGCTCCTTCTTTGGCATCGTCCTGACACTTTCAGATTTTATTCCAGTAAACAGGGTCAGCTTGTCTTTTCTCTTTCACTCTGTGGTTCAGCTTCAAAAATGACCACTCATTCAAAAGGTTTCTTTTTGTTTGGTTTATTTCTCCAAGTTCTTTCTAGCCTTTCATTTTCCATTTGCTTTAATCATCATGTTGTGACCAGTCCCCAGGATGAGTTCCTGGTTCCAGATGGGACATGCTGAACTTCTAGGCTCCTTGTCTTTCCTCATCCAACCTTCAATTGGTTGCAACAAGGTTAGTTTAAAAAGGATCCCTTTCCTTGTGAATATCTTTCCCTCGGACTCTCTGTTTCACTTCATTCCTGATATGAAGCAGGAATGGAGTCCATTCTAGAATTTGGTTATTTCCAAAGCTCGGTTTTTCTCTGCACCTGGTTGACTTGTGATCTAAGCTAAATAAAAACAACCCACATTTATATAGCCCCTTCAATGTAGTGAGTCATAGATAGAGTCACATAAGAATGTAAGAGCTAGTCACAGGAGGAGGCCATTCAGCCCCTCGAGCCTGCTCCACCATTTAATAATCATGGCTGATCTCATCTCGGCCTCAACTCCACTTTCCTGCCTCCCCTGTCCCACAGATCCTTTTACCCAGTTCCAACCTTCTCCCTCAACCTGGACTCCTCCCTCAGGCCTTTTACCTGCACTCGATCTGTTCATTGAGAACTGTCGATGTGATATTAGTCACCTCAATTTCTCTGCGCCCCCCCCCCCCCTTACCAAATCCAACCTTTCTCTCTCTAAACTGACTGCACTCTGTGAACTCGCATCAAACCCTGGCTGTTATTAAACCTGCTGATAAGGATGGTGCTGTTGGAGTCTGGCGTACTGACCTCTGTGTTGCAGAGGCTGAGTGCCAGCTCTCAGATACCTCCTCCTGTCTTCCCCTGGAAAATGACCGCACCAAGACACATCAGGTCATTGTATCTAGCCCCAACCCCACTGCCTCCAAGCTGACAGTGCCCCAGCCACGCTCAGCTCGCTTCCAACTGCTTCCAAAAATCTACAAACAGGACTGTCTGGGCGGACCTTTTGTTTCAGTCTGTCCCTGCCCCACAGAACTCATCTCTTCCTACCTTGATTCTGTCTTCTCTCCCCTGGTCCAGCCCCTGCCCACGTACATCCATGAGTTCTTGAGGAAGGGTCACCGGACCCGAAACATGAACTCTGGTTTTTCCTCACAGATGCTGCCAGACCTGCTGAGCTTTTACAGCAACTTCTGTTTTTGTTTCCACTTTCCTGTCTGCCCTCCATAACCCTTCAGCCTCACACTAATTAAAAATCTGTCCGATTTCTTCCTTAAATTTACTCAGTGTCCCATATCAACCGCACTCTGGAATAGTTCATTCCACAAATTCAGAACCCTTTGAGAAAAGTAATTTCTCCTCATCTCAGTTTTAAATCTGCTACCCCTTATCCTAAAACGATGACTTCTTGTTCTAGATTGCCCCATAATCTGCTCTGCAGCCACTTTATCTATCCCTTTTAGCATTTTATATGCCTTAATTAGATCTCTTCTCATTCTTCTAAACACTATCATATACAGACATAAACTGCTCAATTTCTACCCATAAGACAAGCCTTTCGTGTCTGGAATTAAACTGTGGCATTGCAGGAGGCCAAGGATGGACATGTCATCTGAGGAATGGGAGGGGGAGGTGAAATGGTTCGCGACTGGGAGGTGCAGTTGTTTGTTGATGCCATTGGGCTGCAGGGTTCCCAGGCTGAATATGATTTGCTGTTTCTGCAGCCTTCGGGTGGCATCACTGTGGCATTGCAGGAGGCCAAGGATGGACATGTCATCTGAGGAATGGGAGGGGGAGTTGAAATGGTTCACGACTGGGAGGTGCAGTTGTTTGTTGCGAACTGAGCGCAGGTGTTCTGCAAAGCGGTCCCCAAGCCTCCGCTTGGTTTCCCCGATGTAGTGGAAGCTACAACAGGTACAGTGGATGCAGTATACCACATTGGCAGATGTGCAGGTGGACCTCTGCCTGATGTGGAAAGTCTTCTTGGGGCCTGGGATTGGGGTGAGGGAGGAGGTGTGGGGGCAGGTGTAGCACTTCCTGCGGTTACAAGGAAAAGTGCCGGGTGTGGTGGGGCTGGAGGGGAGTGTGGAGCGGACAAGGGAGTTGCGGAGGGAGTGGTCCCTCCGGAAGGCAGATAAGGGTGGGGAGGGAAAAATGTCTTTGGTGGTGGTGTCTGATTGCAGATGGCGGAAGTGTCGGAGGATGATGCGTTGGATCCGGAGGTTGGTGGGGTGGTATGTGAGGACGAGGGGGATCCTCCTTCACCCCAATCCCAGGCCCCAAGAAGACTTTCCACATCAGGCAGAGATTCACCTGCACATCTGCCAATGTGGTATACTGCATCCGATGTACCCGTTGTGGCTTCCTCTACATCGGGGAAACCAAGCGGAGGCTTGGGGACCGCTTTGCAGAACACCTGCACTCAGTTCGCAACAAACAACTGCACCTCCCAGTCGCGAACCATTTCAACTCCCCCTCCCATTCCTCAGATGACATGTCCATCCTTGGCCTCCTGCAATGCCACAGTGATGCCACCCGAAGGCTGCAGGAACAGCAAATCATATTCAGCCTGGGAACCCTGCAGCCCAATGGTATCAATGTGGATTTCACAAGCTTCAAAATCTCCCCTCCCCCAACCGCATCCCAAAACCAGCCCAGCTCATCTCCACCTCCCTAACCTGTTTTTCCTCTCACCTCAAGCCACACCCCCATCTCCTATCTACGAACATCATCCCGAAAAAAAAGTCAGTCCAGCGACCACGGACTGACCTATCTCCTCCCTACCCCCCTACCTGCACTCACCTTTACTGGCTCCATCCCCGCCTCTTCGACTTGTCTGCCTCCTCTCCACCTATCCTCTCCTCTATCCATCCTCTATCCACCTCCCCCTCTCTTCCTATTTATTTCAGAACCCTCTTCCCCTCCCCCATTTCTGATGAAGGGTTTAGGCCCGAACCATCTTTCACCCACTTGAATCCTGGCCATCATGTGGGCCAGCTGCCCTCTTAAATCAGACTCAGGCTACATGTTCAAGAGTTCAAGGCTGGTTTGACATCAAAGGATATACAAACACTTGTAACTGAAGCTCACCTAGGGACACCAATGCTGTGTATGTATTTTGACCAGTTTATGCACTGAAAACCACTTTACTCAAACGCTATTGTCAGTGAGCCAGACAAAGGACACAGAATTAGCTTTGTGGTTAAAATTGATTTTGATCCACATCTTTGATTCCCCATTGTACATTGACAACAATACCCTATCCACTAACTTTTTTCCATACACACATCAATGAACTTGACATTACTACATCCAAATAACTTCATGCGTAAATTGAGAATTAGCCATTATTCACATACACTGGCTCACCCCAAGCCTATTTGGTGATTACAAGCATTTGATAGAGTAAAATTCATCCACTCAGCGATTTACATAGTCCTTTTGCAATGCAGTCCCAATTCATTAGTTTTTTGACTCCTACTGTAAGAGCGGAGAAGCCACAGTTAGTTTCCGGATGAGTTCCTTCTTCCAGCGGGGCAAATGTAACCATGAAGTGCGGTTGATCAAAGTAAACATGGCCAGGTATAAGAGGAGACGTAACCATGGGTGTATCTGCATGTTTGAGCTCCAGTCCCAGAAGTCATTCCCTCCCTGCCCCCCAACAATGAGTCACTTTGATTTCCCTGATACACTTCTTGAATTTACTCTGTCTGCTGAATAACATCAGCAAAAAATTTACGTGCATTTGGCAATTGTGTCGAGACCTGCCGTAATTTTTCCAGTCGGAGTTCTATGCCCGTGTTGTACTCATCCCAATTTGATTGAGTTGGGTCACGGAATCTCCTTCTTATCTGACATAGGGCAGGCTCTCTTCCGCCAAGGTGGGTCTCACACTCATGTTAGAGCCTCTCCTGGTCTTCTTGGCTTGCTGCAAGTCTTCATTAAGGGGCTGGCTTCCAGGTGTGTGTTTCTGTTCCCTCTCACCCTGGACCTTCCAGAATGTTCTGTGGCCTTTGGCAGTTATGTCATGAGCTTGATTCAAATCATACAATGTGGTCACACCACAAGCCTTCACTGTTGCTGTGGTGGGTGAAGTGTAAAGTCACATCCTCAGGCATTGGCTGGAAGTCAAGGTGCCAGAAAGTCTGATCAGTCGTCTCCAATACACAACCATTGGGCTGGGTGTAACTGGTTTACTCTGAAAGTTTGTAATCTCTTTGACCTCAGTTTCGAGTATTCTGTGTAACTGATTGCCGCTGGCTGCTATTTAGTTTGGTTTGGCCAATTATCTGTCAGGCCTGATTTCTCTAGCTGTGGGTCAAATTGGAATGTGCAATTTTGAGTCTGTGGCTGCTTGACAATAGTCCAGTCCCTTTCTGATGGAGCTATTGTTTGATAATTCTTGGTGAAAGTGAGGCATTTTGAGTTATTGGTCTTAACTGTAGTCATTCAACAGCAGTGGAGCTGAACTAGCAAGAGGAGAAGGTTATTGACCTGAGGTGCAGATATTTCTAATCAATCTGTTCAGAGATGTATGATATACCTCTGGAGCCGGTGGGACTTGAACCTGGGCTTCTGACTTAGAGGTAGGGACACTACCACTGTACCACATGAACTCCTTGGACTGAGGGCATACTCTTGGTCAAATTCTGTAACAGAGCTGCGACCTTCAGCTCATTGTGCAGTATCTAATTCACCTATCGACCCAATGTACTGCTGGAGGTGGAAAAGAGGAACTGACACATCGAGTAATGACCATCTTTAAAGATCTTCTTCCAGGATTGAGGCTGATGTGCTAGCCAGGGGATTCATTGGGATTGGAACCCCTGGGAAGCAGTGTGTTAATTAGAGTGGCTTTACCACATGGTATATTCTGTTAGATGATTTTTAAATGTCAAGTTTTAAATTACTGAAAGAAAATGTAACTCTTTAACTTCAATTAATTATATCAATGCTGGAGGTTAAGACTAAATCCCAAGAGAGATAAAGCTATCTTCGTATAGCAAACCCCTGTTCTCTGCGTCAGCTCCATAATTCTTTCACTGTCTGTACAAGGCACGTTATTTTCTTCACACCGTAGGCAAACACACTAACCGTAGTGAGCATAATCCTTCACATTATACTGAACACACCATGATTGTCGTGAACACTGCTCTGCACCCTAAAATGATAACCCTATATTTGTAGTGAGCGCATTGTATACACTATAGTGAACACATTAACTATAGTTAGCATAATTCTGCATACTATATTGAACACATTAACTGTAGTTAGCACAATGATGCAGAATGAGGTGAACACATTAAATGTAGTAAGCTCAATGCTGCAGACTTGGGTGACCATATTAACTGTCCTGAGCACAATCCATGAAATCATAAAACATAGCAGCAGAGGTAAGCCATTCAGCCCATTGAGTCTGCTCTGCCATTCAATGTGATCAATGACTGATCTCGTGTACGTTATGTAGTGAGCACAATTTTGCACAATATATTAAACATAGTGTAATTGTAGTGAGTACAATCCTACATGTAAGAAGTAACACTATAGTGAGCACTCTATTGGAAACCTTGTACATAGCACCCGAGCCATTTGCTCACTGTAGGAACTGAAACAGGGCTCATCAAAGCCATCCCGCAGGATAATGGCTCCCTGATCAGATCATTCCTCACTGTAACATCACACAAACTCACGAAAGGCTCTGAGGCACTCACTCCAGTCTTGAACAGTGCCCAGTCCACCTCAAATATCTGAGCATCAAGTGAAGCTACATCTGTGCAGTAGCAATGTGTGTGAAGTTCACCACTAACAAGGTGATTCCATCAATCCAAAAAGATGTTCAACCTATCTCACAAATGAGTCATGTGGTATATGAATTTTAGTGCCAGTGTGATGCCAAGTATTTAGACCACATGCCTTGGATTGGATCAAACAGGAATGGACCCTTTGGCTCTTTATAGTAAGCCAAATACTGACTGTACCCAAGCAGTCCACAACTTGTACAGCTCAAAACATAGTAGCCAACATGAGGTCTGACTTTGTGACAGGACTACATCTGTTGGATAATCCTGAACATGTGAGGAATTAAGCTGATAACCAATTTGGAATCGTCAGTTGAGCTGTCATAGTGATGTACTTGCATGTTGGAAACGTCATCTGTAATAACATATGAACTTGAATATATGACCATGATCCTTGCAGATAAAAAGAAAGTTACACACACTGCACTATTACAACACAACAAAATAAGTAAATTACCATTTGAGGGTTGATTTCTAAGGGCAATGCCCTGACCAACCAGAGTCCACCTGCCTGGTTTAAAATTTAAACAAAATCTGGCAGTTAACTGTCAATCAGTATCAATAGGTGTATTCCTCATGCCAACACCTGTAACAATCAGAATCCACTTGACAACCAGTCAGCACTCTCTTCAACTGCAGCATAAACGTTGGGGTTTTCCCCAAAATGGTATTTCTTGCTTAATGTTTTAACGAAGATCTATAGCTTGGGTTGTGGTTGGAATTGTTGGTTGATTCGCCAAGCTGACTGGTTTTCATGCAAATGTTTCATCTTCCTTCTAGGTGACATCATCAATGCTGTGTAGCCTCCGTTGAAAATCTGTTGTTTTGTCCCGCTCTGAATTTATATGGTCCGGTCTTTCATGGTGGGCAGTCTTGTTTCCAGTTTTGTACTGTAGTGGTATGTAGATGGGGTCTATTTCAACATGTTTGTTCATTGCATTGGTGGCTGAAAACCAGGCCTCCAGGAATTCTCGTGCTTGTCTTTGCCTCGCTTGTCCTAGCACTGTAATTTTGTCCCAGTCAAATTGATGTCCTTCTGTGTCGGCATGTTTTGAAATGAGGGAGAGTTGGTTGTGCCGTTTTGCTGCGAGTTGGTGTTCATGTATCCTGGTGGCAAGTTTCCTGCCCATCTGTCCTTGATATGTTTTTGTGAATTGGCCTGATAACTAACACAAACAAACTTCAACAAAATGTGAGATAATAAGTGGAAAGTGTGAGGTGATTCACTTTGGAAGGAGTAACAGGAATACAGAGTACAGGGCTAATGGTAAGATTCTTGGTAGTGTGGACGAGCAGAGAGATCTCGGTGTCCATGTGCATAGATCCCTGAAAGTTGCCACCCAGGTTGATAGGGCTGTTAAGAAGGCGTACGGTGTGTTAGGTTTTATTGGTAGAGGGATTGCGTTTCGGAGCCGTGAGGTCATGTTGCAGCTGTACAAAACTCTGGTGCGGCCACACTGGGAGTATTGTGTGCAGTTCTGGTCGCCGCATTATAGGAAGGATGTGGAAGCATTGGAAAGGGTGCAGAGGAGATTTACCAGGATGTTGCCTGGTATGGAGGGAAGGTCTTATGAGGAAAGGCTGAGGGACTTGAGGCTGTTTTCGTTAGAGAGAAGAAGGTTAAGAGGTGATTTAATAGAGACATACAAGATGATCAGAGGATTAGATAGGGTGGACTGTGAGGGCCTTTTTCCTCGGATGGTGACATCTAGCACGAGGGAACATAGCTTTAAATTGAGGGGTGATAGATATAGGATAGATGTCAGAGATAGATTCTTTACTCAGAGAATAGCTAGGGCATGGAATGCCTTGCCTGCAGCAGTTGTAGACTCGCCAACTTTAAGGGCATTTAAATGGTCGTTGGATAAACATATGGATGATAATGGAATAGTGTTGGTTAGATGGGCTTCAGATTGGTTTCACAGGTCGGCGCAACATCGAGGGCCGAAGGGCCTGTACTGCGCTGCAATGTTCTATGTTCTATGTTCTAAGGTGTGGAGCTGGATGAACACAGCAGGCCAAGCAGCATCAGAGGAGCAGGAAAGCTGACGTTCCGGGTCTAGACCCTTGTTCAGAAATGGGAGAGGGGAAGGGGATTCTGAAATAAATAGGTAGAGAGGGGGTGGTGGATAGAAGATGGATAAAGGAGAAGATAGGTGGAGAGGAGACAGACAGGTCAAAGAGGCAGGATGGAGCCAGTAAAGGTGAGTGTAGGTGGGGAGTTAGGGAGGGGGTAGGTCAATCCAGGGAGGACGGACAGGTTAAGGGGGCGGGATGAGGCTGGTAGGAAGGGGATGGGGATGGAGCTTGAGGTGAGAGGAGTGGATAAGTGGGAGGAAGGACAGGTTAGGGAGGCGGGGACGAGCTGGGCTGGTTTTGGGATGCGGTTGGGGGTGGGGAGATTTTGAAGCTTGTGAAATCCACATTGATACCATTGGGCTGCAGGGTTCCTAAGTAGAATATGAGGTGCTGTTCCTGCAACCTTCAGGTGGCATCGTTGTTGCACTTCAGGAGGCTCAGGATGGACATGTCGTCCAAGGAGTGGGAGTGGGAGTTAAAATGGTTCGTGACTGGGAGGTGCAGTCGTTTGTCGCGAACTGAGTGTAGGTGTTCCACAAAGCAGTCCCCAAGCGGTTCCCACTATCTCTCTTCAATAAAATGTGTAATTTTTCAGTAATGCCCGTTTTCTGTATGAACAAATAACTGTAGTGAATACACTTAGTCTGTAATTAAAACAACCCTGCATACAGCAATGAATACACTGCCTATAGTGATCACAGTACTACACACTACAGTGAACATGTTAAGTGTAGTGAACATAATTCTACATACTATTGTGAACAAGCACTAACTTTCGTGAGCTCCATCTTGCAGACTCTAGTAAACGCGGTCCAATTAAGAATGAGGAGGAAAAGTGTTGATCTGAGCTGGGTAGAACTATGAAGGAGAATCACAGCCACAGGCAAAGTGTGGGTCAGAGAAAACCTTGTACTGTTCCCTTAATATCCCAATCTACAACTCTTTGTGTTCACAGCATCACAGATAGCTGTCAGCCAGTCACTACGTACTTTTATCTCTGCCTCTATGTTGCTTCTACAGTGGTTAGTCTCTATTTGTAAGCAAGAGAGAACATAGAACATAGAACAATACAGCGTAGAACAGGCCCTTCGGCCCTCGATGTTGTGCCGACCTGTGAACTAATCTAAGCCCGTCCCCCTACACTATCCCATCGTCATCCATATGCTTATCCAAGGACTGTTTAAATGCCCCTAATGTGGCTGAGTTAACTACATTGGCAGGCAGGGCATTCCACGCCCTTACCACTCTCTGAGTAAAGAACCTGCCTCTGACATCTGTCTTAAATCTATCACCCCTCAATTTGCAGCTATGCCCCCTCGTACTAGCCGACGTCATCATCCTAGGAAAAAGACTCTCACTGTCCACCCTATCTAATCCTCTGATCATTTTGTAGGTCTCTATTAAATCCCCTCTTAGCCTTCTCTCCAATGAGAACAGACCCAAGTCCCTCAGCCTTTCCTCATAAGACCTTCGCTCCAGACCAGGCAACATCCCGGTAAATCTCCTCTGCACCTTTTCCAATACTTCCACATCCTTCCTGTAATGGGGCGACCAGAACTGTACGCAATATTCCAAGTGAGGCCGCACTAGCGTTTTGTACAGTTGCAGCATGACATCACGGCTCCAGAACTCAGTCCCTCTACCGATGAAACCTAACACACCGTATGCCTTCTTAACAGCACTGCCAACCTGGGTGGCAACTTTCAGGGATCTATGTACCTGGACACCAAGATCCCTCTGCACACCCACACTACCAAGAATCTTACCATTGACCCAGTATTCTGCCTTCCTATTATTCTTCCCAAAGTGCATCACCTCACATTTATCTGCATTGAACTCCATTTGCCACCTTTGAGCCCAATTCTGCAGTTTATCCAAGTCTCCCTGCAACCTGCAACATTCTTCCACACTGTCCACTGCTCCACCGACTTTAGTGTCATCCGCAAACTTACTAACCCATCCACCTATGTCTGCGTCCAAGTCATTTATAAAAATGACAAACAGCAGTGGTCCCAAAACAGATCCTTGTGGCACACCACTAGTAACCGGACTCCAGGCTGAATATTTTCCATCAACCACCACTCTTTGGCTTCTTTCAGAAAGCCAGTTTCTAATCCAAACTGCTAAATCTCCCTCAATCCCATGCCTCCGCATTTTCTCCAATAGCCTACCATGTGGAACCTTATCAAAGGCTTTACTGAAGTCCATGTACACCACATCAACTGCCCTACCCTCATCCACATGCTTGGTCACCTTCTCAAAAAACTCAATGAGGTTTGTGAGACACGACCTGCCCTTGACGAATCCAAGATGAATGACAATATAGTTTGTTAATTCAACAGTAATGCTACAATTACTGAACAAAATGGTTAACAAAAGTCCCAATTTATCCCAAAGAACCTGAAATATGTTTATTCAAGTCATGGTGTGTTCACTACCGTGTGCAGTCTTGTGCTCACTGTCTTTGTGGTGTATTCTGGACAGACTAGACAAGAAATCTGCAAACTCTATAAGCTTTAGGTGTGAGCCTGTATATGATTTCCACAAATGGCTGTGAGGTACCCTCAGCTATGTCTATGTTCAATGAAGTATTTGCCAAAGACATAACATTGTCTGTAGTCCAAATGTCAAGGTCACTTGATTTGTGACAGACGTCTGAACAGCTTGCTATATCCAATTTTTAAAAGTATTGACTGAATATTCGACATATGACAAGCCTGTGTTGGCTTAACAGTAGAATCTGGTGTGCACCATCTGAAGGAGTGTTGGCGATACGCTGCACTGTGATGTTCAGCATTGAGTTATGGAAACACTTGAAATTTTCAGGACTGTGGGGAGGATGAAAAGCATATTCAAAGAGCTAGCAGAGATAGGTAGAGTAGCCTCCTGTGTAGTATCAATCTCTGATTCTAGGCTAGGCAAAGTGGGTGAAGTCTAGTAAACTTTGTTTTTATGACATTTCAGGTCCAATGAACTACAAGGGAACATGCTGCTAGGATTTAGGGATTTTGTTTTCCTTATTCTGCCAACGTGTGTGCACTTTGACCCTCTCCGTGGCAACTCTCATATTGTACATTGTGGGTATCATTCTGTTAACTTTTCCTATCCATAAACATCTCTGCTAGTTATCCAATTGCCTAGGAGAAGTCTTCTTGATGTATTTGCAGTCATTACCATTCCCAGATTGGACTGCTTCTCATTCCGTTATCAACTCAGGATGTTCACCTTGACACTGAAAACAGGAACCCATTGTAATTTCAAACCAAAAAATGGCAGATGTGATAAATATTGATCTTATATCTTGTCTTCACAGTAGAAGATAAGGGTGAAGTACCAAAGATACAAAAAAAATTAGAAATTGATTAATGGGAGACACTTTCTAGATATGTTGTACATCAAAATAATGACGTTAGGAACAATGGGACTGAAGACAGGCTAAACTCTACAATCTGATGGTGTCAACCCCAGAGAACACAACAAAATGAGTGAGAACATCGTCAATGTTTTATTCATGATCTTCCAAAACACTAATGATTCAAAAATTGTTTTATTTAATTGAAGAGCTGCCAACATTACCCCATTATTTAGGAAGGCTTGGAGAGATAATTACAAGAAATTACAGACCCATTAGTTTCATATCTGTTTTGAAAAGTTGTTAGAATCTGTTACTACAAACAGAGTGACTGACAATTTGGACAAATGTGAACTGATTGGAGAGCGCCAACATGCATATACACAAGCCATTCAGCCCCTCAAGCCTGCTACCCAATTCAATAAGATCATGGCAAACCTGTTTGGGTTCTGAATTCCACATTCCCATCAAACCCCAATGATCCTTGATTCCCTGAACAAAAATCTATCCACCTCTGATTTAAAACTATTCAACAACCCCACTTCTAATGCCTTCTGATGCAGAGAGTTCAAAAGTCAAACAACACTCTGAGAGAAAAATAATTCCCCTCATCTCTGTCCTGAAAGGGTGGCGCCTAATTTTAAAACAGCTCCCCCTAATACTGGACTGACCCACAAGAGGAAACATCCTTCCCACGTCCACCTTGTCCAGACCATTCAGGATCTGATACACTTCAATCAAATCACCCCCTCACTCTTCTAAACTTCAGTAGATAAAAGCCCAGTCAGTGCAACCTTTCCTCGTAAAACAACTCCACATTCTAGGGATCAATCCAGGAAATCTCCTCTGGACCACCCCTAATACATTTAAATTCTTCCCTAAATAAGGAGACCAAAACCTCATGCAGTATTCGAGAAAGCATTGGCACGGATTTGTAAATGGGAGGTCACTGTCTAACAAACCTTGTGGAATTCCTTATGAAATCACGAAAGTGATGGTTAAGGGAGTATCCAAAGATATTATTTACATGGTTTCCCAAAAGGTATCCAACAAGATTTTACAGAACAGAATTCTGAAAAGTGGAAACACATGGAATTGAAGGCAACCTTTAGACATTGTCAGGGAATTGGTTCAGCAATGGATGAAAGAACTTCGAGTATATTCTCAAATTGGCAGGACGTTACTCACAATACCCCACAGGATGTATGGGGGACTCAACTTTTCACTCTATGTCTAGATTATTTAAAAGAAGGGATGAGTTTTGTACCCAGGTTTGTGAACAAGGTTAATTTAGGTGACACGGTAATTGGTGTCAATGAGAGCAAAAATTTTACAAAGGGACACAGTTCATTAAGGCATTGGTCAAAGCTGTGGCAAATGGAGTTCAATGTGAACCTTCAGAGCAGCAAAAGATAGAACAGAATACTTTCTAAACAATGCAAGGCTGTAAATGTTAGCCTTCAGTGCAAGGGGTTTGGAATAGAATGGGTATGTCCCAACTGTGTGGAGATCCCATTACATCCCATCCAAATGCTGTGTTCAGTTCTCAAACTGCACAAAATGTCCCGCAGGGATACTAGGACTGAAAGAGAAGGACAAATTGCACAAACTAGGGCCGAAATCTTACCAGGCTTTGAAAGGTGCGGGCAATGGCAGGACATGAGGTGAAATCAGGGGAGATGGTCAGTGAGATTCATCTCGACATTGAGATTCTCTCGCCTCATCTTGTTCACCTTTTACAAGTCACACAGTAAGATTCTCATGAGACAGCGGTGTGCTCCCAGTCGATGCTCATTATTACCTGTGAATCATCCTGTTTACTGCCCAACTTGCCATGGGTTGGGATCTTACTGAACTCATTGTCACAAAACTCGACACAGAAACCAGAGCGGGCTGTCAGTGAGATTAACTTGCCACATGTTCCAAACAACCTCCATGTTGGACACTGGCACCAATATCTCAGGGAGCATGCTCCATGGGCACCAGTCACACAGCCCACATCCACAGACATCAGCAGCCAACATGTACCAGCCTCTATGAACCCTCATGGAACATCTCTGATCCACTTACAGGTCACTCTGCCCTTCAGTGCTGCCCCTCAAGCTGGCCTGGTAACTCCCATTGTAACGCTACAGCAAGGACACTGTGTGCTCAGGTACACACCGCCAGCTCAGGGATTGCACCAGGCTGGATCTCTGGGACCCTCACTCACTGTCAGAGCACTCTCTCACACTGAGCTACCCGGGTACTCACAGCGTGCCTGCCTTGTGATGCCTTTTTGTGTTTTGCCCTCTCAGCCAAAGATACCGCGCTCTCAGTAGAGCTGTCCTGCCTTGTCATTTCGCACAGACACAAGGCCAGGAAGCTTGTCCTGGTTGTCAGCGAGCTTCAGTCCGGCCAAGAGGGATAGCCTTCGCTCGGGGGTCCCAGCACAAGAAGCCAAGGGCAGCCTCGATACTGGTCTGGGGGCCTGAACACAGTCTCAGCCTGAAACATTGACTTTCCAGCTCCTTTGATGCTGTGTGACCCCTGGTATGTTTGTCCAGCTCCATGTTTACTGAGTCTGGCTTCCAGCATCAGCAGTCGTTTCTGTCTCCAAGTCATCTGCTCAGGTCTGTCAGAGTCCACACAGGGGGTAAGAAGCTGGATGTCAGGCAGCCCACCTCCCCCCTTGGCACTTTCTGCCCCGTTGTGGTCTGTTTCTCTCCTGGAGTGAGAGAGTGGTGGGTGTAACAGGAGATGGAAGTGGTTGACACAGTGTTACTGTTGGTATGGGGTGGAGGTGGGAAGGTGAATGGGCAGCACAGAGGGCATGCAGGTTTAGTGGTGTCAGGGTTGGAGTGGGTGAGCATGAGTGAGAGAAGATGTTGCAGGCGATAGTGAGAGTGAGAGAGCAGGAGCCTTGGTGGGAGGTGGGTGCAGTAGCAGAGACAGAGTGAGGGTGAGCTATTGGGGAGAAGCTGGTAGCACTCACCCTGGCGGAGTGGAAAATGTCACTGACCTCCTTCCTACAGCTCTGGGCATTCCTCCAGAGGGCTGAGACTGCACTGACCCAGTGGGTGGGGGTGGGGGGGTTTCGGGGTGTAACCTTGGAGCAGGGTGGGCAGGGTCAGGTGTTGTGGCGTCCACCGCTAGTCCTGGGGGAAGAGGGGTTCCCACCGCTGTACCACCCTGTCCAACAGGAACTCCTGGTCCCTGCCCATGAAGCAGGCACTGACTTAACCCCTGTCTGTGTGTGTGGGGCAAATGTCAGGGCAGCTCCGGACTGACAGTGATTACCCCAATGTACAGCAGGATTTTAGTGATGGCACAGACATGATGGTTTGCAGTAAATTCCAGGATATCCCAGGAATGGTGAGTTGTTCTGGGATGGGCACATGGTGAAATGAGGTCTGAATTTGTCATGATTCTCACTGTCACAACTCAAGCCCCAGTTGTGAGACACTTTATGCAAAGCTGCTCAGCCTCACAGTGAAGATCACTCCATTGCACTCACCATGACTCAGATTTGGCCAAAAAGCTGTACGGTTCAGTCCTAAGTTCTATTCCCTTGGGTTCAGAAGCTTAAGCAGTGATTCAGTAATGGTTTTTATGATGATTAAAGAATTTTTTGTAGTTGATCGGAAGAAATGGGTTCTTCTGTAATGTCTGGTTGGAGAGGGATTGATGGAGCCATTCAGTGGTGAGAGAATGGAAAATGTTTTTTGAGATTTGTGTCAACATGGAACCCTGTCCCCTCAAAAAGCTGCTGAGCTGAGGGTTCAATTGAAACACTGGGATTTTAATTTGAGAAGAATATTCAAATGTAAATGGGTGAATGGAGTGAATGCAGATGAGCTGTAATGTAAATGAGTGATAGAATCAGTTTGATGGGCTGAACAGCTTCTTGTTGTTCTTACATTCCTAAAATAAAATGTGAAGAGAAATTATTTTACATCCAAAAGTTAAATGATCAGAATATTTTGCAATGTAATAAATCAAACTAATTCTATTGTAGGATGAAACAAAGCCGTTTTTGCAAAATTATTCCTATTTTGCACTGTTTGTTCGATTACATTTTCAACAAATATAAATATGAATTGAAGTGGAATAAAATGAATATTTAAATCACTTCTCAGAGTTGCAAATTACTGTTTGTTTTGCACCATCTCCATTTAAAGCTCTATCAAAATTGCAGAGAGGAGTTCAAGATTAAGGAAGAATATTCTGCTAAATGATTGCACAGGTTTTCAGCACAAACCTAAGGAGATTCAGAAGCTTTTAGCCTCAATCCCACCAGCATTTCAAACGGCAGCAACAGTAAAAGCAATAGGAGCACAGAGCTCTGTGTGTATTTAAAAATAGTATGAAACTGAGGTCTCACTAGGTCCCTCTACTGCAATCAAACAGATACATCCACTGCTGAATAGGCAGAGTATCTGCTGCTTCCCTGAACTGTTCACATAATAATTAACATACGCACTCAATCATTCAACCTGCTACAGAAAGCTGGTTGTATTTCTGTAGAAATTGTGGCCTGGTATGTCCTAAATTATCTACAGCACAACATTTCCAACAGCTTGTGAACAGCCTTTCGACTCTGAAAGATTCACCTGCAGAACAACATGGTGGAGATGAGAGTCTGCTGTGCATCTGAGAGAGAGGATGGTTTTCTTTGACTGCAATGTGTTCACACACAGATGTCACAGCAGTCTGCATGCTGTCCCAGCACACACACACAGAGATCACATACGTTCGGTTCCAATACGGGGTAAGTTAATATCAGGTTGCAGTCACCCTATCCCAGCTGCTGCAGAACCCAAGAGAAATTGCATTGGCTTTAGTCTGCATCAGTCCAGCAGCTTCAGAGACAGCAGGCAGCCACATGCAGTCATTTACAGATTTCACTTTCTCTCTGAGAAGCTGCTGTAGGGGAAAGGTTTGCCATCTCCATTCAACACATTGACCATCACCTCCTCACTTATAACTGATAGCTGCAGGCAGCTCTCAGCACCCTGTCTATTCTGAATGGGAAGTGAATGCTGACTGAGGCCCAGCGAGGAACAGCTAATTGTGACTGCCACTGGCCAAGATGTAAAATTGACTCTAACCCTGTGGAGGTTAGACACCCAGAAAAGGGAAGGTCAATGGCAGAATATCATCCTCCTTACCCCAGACATTACTGCCCCACTTACTGTTACCCTGCCTTTGTCCAATAGGTTGTGATGTGTCCTACAATTCCTAATCGCATTTTATTGTCACCTCTTCCAAAGTGGCAGAGAGACTCAACATCACACAAAAGACAAATCCTGTGGAGGCTGTAATTCAGAAATAAAAACTGGAAATGCCGAATAGACTCAGGGCATCAATCAGTGTCTATGTAGTAAGAAATGTAGTTAAGATTTCAGGTCTGTGACCTTCACATAAGTGACCTTGATCAGCTGGGCCAATGGGCTGAGGAGTGGCAGATGGAGTTTAATTTAGATAAATGTGAGGTGCTGCATTTTGGGAAGGCAAATCAGGGCAGGACTTATACGCGTAAAGGTAAGGTCCCGGGGAGTGTTGCTGAACCAAGAGACCTTGGGGGGCAGGTTCATAGTTCCTGGAAATTGGAGTCCCAGGTAGACAGGGTAGTGAAGAAGGCGTTTGGTTGGCTTGCCTTTATTGGACGGTACATTGACTAGCAGCTGTGCAGGACATTGGCGAGGCCACTTTTTGAACACTGCATTCAATTCTGGTCTCCCTGTTATAAGAACATAAGAACTAGGAGCAGGTGTAGGCCATCCGGCCCCTCGAGCCTGCCCCGCCATTTTTTGAGACTCAGCTCCACTTACCCGCCCACTCACCATAACCTTTAATTCCTTTACTGTTCAAAAATTTATCTAGCCTTGCCTTAAAAACATTCAGCAAAGTAGCTTCAACCGCTTCACTGGGCAGGGAATTCCGCAGATTCACAACCCTTTGGGTGAAGAAGTTCCTCCTGACCTCAGTCCTATATCTGCTTCCCTTTATTTTGAGGTGATGCCCCCTAGTCCTAGTTTCACCTGCTAGTGGAAACAACCTCCCTGCCTCCACCTTATCTATTCCCTTCATAATCTTATATGTTTCTATAAGATCTCCCCTCATCCTTCTGAATTCCAATGAGTATAATCCCAGTCTACTCAGTCTGTCCTCACAATCCAACCCTCTCAACTCTGGAATCAACCGAGAGAATCTCCTCTGCACCCCCTCCAGTGCTAGTATATCCCTTCTCAAGTAAGGAGACCAAAACTGCACACAGTACTCCAGGTGTGGCCTCACCAGGACCCTATACAGCTGCAGCATAGCCTCCCTGTTTTTAACCTCCATCCCTCTAGCAATGGCAGACAAAATTCCATTTGCCTTTTTAATTACCTGCTGCACCTGCAATCCTACTTTTAGCAATTCATGCACAAGGACACCCAAGTCCCTCTGCACAGCAGTGTGCTGCAATTTTTTTACCATTTAAAACGTTGTCCATTTTGCTGTTATTCCGTTCAAATTGGATGACCTCACACTTATCAACATTATACTCCATCTGCCAGACCTTTGCCCACTCACTTAGACTATTTATATCCCTCTGCAGACTTTCAGTGTCTTCTGCACACTTTGCTCTACCACTCACCTTAGTGTCATCTGCAAATTTTGACACACCACACTCAGTCCCCAACTCCAAATCATCTATGTAAATTGTAAACAATTGCAATCCCAACATTGATCCCTGAGGCACACCACTAGCCACTGACTGCCAATCAGAAAAACAGAAACAGAAACTTGAAAGTGTTCAGAAAAGATTTACAAGGATGTTTCCAGGGTTGGAGGGTTTGAACTATAGGGAGAGGCTGAATGGGCTGTGGCTATTTTCCCTGCTGCATTGGAGGCTGAGGGGTGACCTTATAGAGGTTTATAAATTCATAAGGAGCATGGAGAGAGTGAATAGCAAGGGTCTTTATCCCTGGGTGGGGGAGTCCAAAACTAGAAGGCATAGGTTTAAGGTGAGAGCAGAAAGATTTAATAAGGACCCGAGGGACAAACTTTCATACAGAGGGTGGTGCGTGTGTAGAATGAGCTGCCAGAGGAAGTGGTAGAGGCTGGTACAATTACAACATTTAAAAGGCATCTGGATGGGTATATGAAGTGGAAGGGTTTACAGGGATATGGGCCAAATGCTGTCAAATGGGACTACATTTATTTAGAATATCTGGTTGGCATGGGCAGGTTGGACTGAAAGGCCTGTTTCCATGCTATACAGCTCTTTCACTCTATGATTCAATCCTATTGGTCACTGTCTCAGAATCCTCCTTTTCTCATGTGTTAAGCATAAGCTTCAGGAGCTGTCCTGCACTGAAAGGGTTAATGCTGCAGGAACAGGGTCTCATGTCCCATTCTGAAACAGTTAATGGTTCAGGAGCTTCGGTCATTGCGACTCATTGGGGAGAGGAAGAGTTACCTGGACATTGTGTTTCAGGAAGGAGTAGATTAATCACTTCAAATCCAGTCAGTGGTCAGGAGCAGGAGGGTGGGACTACAAGCGAGGTAGATGGAGGGATCCAGGGGGTAGTGCTGAAGAAGCCTCAGCCCTTGAGCTTGTCTAACAGATTTGAGATTCTTGCTCCTTGTGTGGATGAGAGTGGGGTGTAGGGAGGATGAGCAAACTGACCGTAGCTCCATGGTACAGGGAGCCATTCAAGAGTTGGGGAGAAAAAAGAAATATATTTGTAATCATGGATAGTATATTCAGGGGAATAGACACTGTTCTCTGTGGCCAGGAGCAAGAATCCCGAAGGCTGTGTTGCCTGCCTGGTACCCAGGTTCAGGATCTCTCATTTGGGCTACAGAGGGACTTGTAGGGAAAAGATCCAGTTGTCGTGGTAGAAAGGGGAAAGAGGTTCTGCTGAGGGAATGTGAGCAGCTAGGGTCTAAACTAAAAAGCACAACCAAAATGTAATAATCTCTGGATTACTACTTGAGCCACGAGCAAATTGGCACAGTGTTAGCAAGATTAGAGACTTAAAATATGTGGCTCAAAGATTGGCATGGAAGAAATGGGTTCAAATTCATGGGACACTGGCACGTGTACGGGGGGAGGAGGGATTTGTTCCAATGGGATGGGCTCCATCTGGGACCAGAGTGCTTGTGAATCATATAATTAGAGGTTTGGATAGGGTTTTTAACTAAGTATTGTGGGAGGGGGTGTACGTTCACTTGCATGGAAAATTGTTGGGCGGAAGAGCTTAGCAAAAGCTATTAAAAGTTCTTCATTAGGGAGCTAAGAAATTTCTAGAGGCTTGGTTCTCCACCAAGAAGGCCATCAATAAAGAAGTAGAATTAGACCCTATATGTACACCACTGCAAAGAAAAACCAGAAATGAGGTAACCAATTCCAATGAACCCCAGAGTTTAAATACCAGACAGGAAAACACAGCAGCGCTTCATCGGAGGCTGCACTGATGATGTTACCCAGCAGGGTAATGAAACGTCTGCGAACTAACGAACCAGCTCAGCGAGCCAACCAACCACAACATCCACAACCCGAGCTATAGATCTGCTCAAGAACCTCAGGCATAGAATCTGTGTGGGCAGAGTTGAGGAACCGCAAGGAAAAAGACCCGGATGGGAGTTGTGTCCAGGCCTCCAAGCAGCAGTCAGGATATGGGGAAGAAAATAAATCTATAGATAGAAAAGGCATGTAACAAAGTCACTATTACTGTAATCATAGGGGACTTCAATATGCAGGTGGACTGGGAAAATCAGGCTGGTAGAGGATCTCAGGAAAAGGAATTTATGCAATGTCTGCGAGATGGTTTTATGGAGCAGCTTGTGGTAGAGCTCACTAGTGAACAGGCAGTTCTGGATTCGGTGACGGTTAATGAGGCAGTCCTGATTAGGGAGCTGAAGGTGAAGGAACCCCTAGGGGGCAGTGACCGTAATATGATAGAATTCATCCTGCAGTTTGAGAAGTTGGAATTGAATGTAATAGTGTTACAATTGAGTAAAGGTAACTACAAAGACATGAGGGAGGAGCTAGTCAGAGTTGATTGGAAGGAGAGCCTAGCGCGGAAGACAGTAGAGCAGCAATGGCAGGAGTTTCCGAGAGTAACTCAGGAGGCACAGCAGAAATTCATCCCAAGGAAGAAGAAACATAGTAATGGGAGGATGAAGCAACCATGGCTGACAAGGGAAGTCAGGGACAGTGTAAAAGCAAAAGAAAGGGCATACAATGTGCTGAAGATAAGTGGGCAGCCAAAGAATAGGGAAGCCTTTAAAAACCAGCAGAGGATAACTGAAAATGAAATATGAGGGTAATCTAGCTAGTAATATAAAAGAAGAAGGGAAAAGTTATTTTCGATATATAAAAGGTGAAAGAGAGTTAAGGAAGAAGGGTCTAGGTCCAAAACATCAGCTTTCCTGCTCCTCTGATGCTGCTTGGCCTGCTGTGTTCATCCAGCTCCACACCGTTTTATCGAAGGATAGACGTTGCACTGCTGCAAAATGAGACTGTTGAAGTAGTAAAGGGAAACAAAGAAATGGCAGAGGAACTGAAAAGATACTTTGTGTCAGTTTCACAGTGGAAGTCTCCAGCAGCATATCAGAACTTCAATAGAATTGGGGGCAGAGGTGTGTGTAATAGCCATCACTAAGGAGATGGTACTGAGGAAGCTGAAAGGTCTGAAGGTGGATGAATTACCCAGACCAGATGGACTACACCCCAGAGTTCTGAAGGAGATAGCTGGATGCATTGGTGGTGATCTTTGGGAATCACTGGAGTCAAGGAAGCTCCAAGAGGCAATTCCAAGAGTACTGGGAAATAACTAATGTAACAGCTCCATTTCAGAAGGGAGAGAGGCAGAAGACAGGAAACTATGGGCCGATTAGCTTAATCTTAGTCATTGGGAACATTTTAGAGTCCACTATTAAGGATGAGATTATGGAATATTTAGAAGTGCATGGTAAAATAGGACTGAATCAGCATTGCTTTGTCAAGGGAGGTCATGCTTGACAAATATGTTAGAATTCTTTGAGGTGGTAATGAGCAAGTTAGACAAAGCAGAGTCCGTGGACGTGATCTATTTGGATTTCAAAGTTGCCACAGAGGAGATTGCTAAATAAGAAAAGAGCCAATGGTGTTTGAGGCAAGGTCCTGACATACATAGATTGACTGGCTGGCAAAAGGCAGAGTTGGGATAAAAGGCTTTTTTTTCAGAATGATAGCCAGTGACCAGCTGAGTTCCCTAGGGGCCAATATTGGGACCATAACTATTCATGTCATACATTAACGATTTGGTCAAAGGCGATGGCCTCATGATATTATCGCTGAGAGACTCAGATAATGTTCTGGGGACCCAGGTTCGAGTCCTGCCATGGCAGATGATAAAATTTGAATTCAGTGAAAACCTGGAATTAAAAGAGTCTAATGGTGACCATGAATCCGTTGTCAATTAAAAGGAAAAACCCATCTGGTTCACTATAGGGAAGGAAACTGTTGTCCTTACCCAGACTATCCTAAACGTGACTCCAGACCCACAGCAATGTGGTTGACTCTTAACTGCCCTTTAGGCAATTAGGGATGGGCAATATTGCTGTCTGACCAGTGATGCCCTCATCCTGTGAATGAATAAAGAAAAAAGAACTAAGGCATTGTTGCTAAGTTTGCAGATGACACAAAGATAGGTGGAGGGACAGGTACTGTTGAGGAAATGGGTAGGCTGCAGAAGTACTTGGACAGGCTGGGAGAGTGGACAAGTAAATGGCAGATGGAATCCAATGTGGGAAAGTGTGAGGTTGTGCACTTTGGTTGGAAGAATTGAAATGTAAACTATTTTCTCAATTGGAAAAGCCTTCAGAAGTCTGAAGCACAAAGTAATGTAGGAGCCCTAGCTCAAGATTCTCTTGAGGTTAACATAGAAACATGGCAATTAGGAGCAGGGATAGGCAATTCAGCCCTTTGAGCCTGCTCTGCCATCTAACATGCCCATGGCTGATCTTATCCTGGTCTCAACTCCACTCTCCTGCCTGCTCCCCATAGCCCTGATTTCTGTTTTTTGTCAGAAACATATCTATTACTTTTTTGAATCTGTTATTTGATTCAGCCTCCACTGCACTCTGGGCCAAGAGTTCCACAACCCTCTGAGTGAAATAGTTTCTCCTCATCTCTGTTTTGAGCCTACCTCTTCTCACTCTATATCTATGCTATCCTGTTCAAGACTGTCCTACAAGGGGGAGCATATGTTCGATAGCCACCTTTAGCATTTCAATCCCCTTTCGCATTTTATTCACTTAAATCAGATTCTTCTGAACTCCAGCAAGAACGAGCCAACTTATTCAGCTGGTCGTTGTACAACATCCCTGGAATCAATCCAGTTCCTCCTATGTCACAAGGACACAGTACTCCAGGTGTGGTCTCACCAATGCCTTATAGAATTGTAACAATACTTCTTTACTTCTATAATCCAATCCCTTTGAAATAAATGCTGGGATTCCATTTGCCTTGCTGATTATATGCTGCCCCTGCATACCCACTTTCTGCGTTTCCTGCACAATTTTCTCTTTTACTTTCCAGCCAAAATGGACAACCTTGCACTTATTCACATTAAACTCCAGCTGCCAGATTCTGGCCCATTTTCCTAGCCTATCAATATCCATCTGTAAACTCTTTATTTCTCCTCATCACTGCCTGCTTTCCCATTTGTTTTAGTCTCATCCGTGAACTTTGCTGTGTTACACTCTGTCCCTGCTTGAAGATAATTTATAAAGATTATAAATAGTTGAAGTCTGGGAACTGAACCCTCTGGCACCCTTCTGGTTACAGTTCACCATCCAGAGAAGGACCCATTTATCCTGATGCTCTGCTTTCTGTCAATCAGCCAATCCTCTATCCAAGCCAATACTCTACACTTAATCACCTGGGATCAAACCTTCTGGATCAGTTTTTCATGTGGCATCTTGTGGAATGCCTTCTAGAAGTCTTGGTATGCCATATCCACTGGATTCTCATTACCCACCCTACTGATTACATTTTCAAAGAGCTCCAGTAAGTTTGTCAAGCACAACCTGCCTTTTATGAGTCTGGTAAATTAAGGTTTGCTTTTCCATGTGTTCCAAGTCATCTTCGCCTTTATGACTGACTCCAGCAACTTCCCCACTGCAGAAGTCAACCTAACTGGCCCATGATTGCCCACTTTTTGCCTGAAGGACTAACATTTACTTTAACTATTCTTTGCAATTTTTTATACTTATAGAAACATTTGGTATCAGTGCTTATGTTTTTTGCTAGTTTCCTTTCATAGTTCATCTTAGCTCCTTTGATTTTGATTTTAGTAACCATTTGCCGATATTCACCATTCTCCCAATCCTCCAGAGTGCCACTACCTTTTGCAGAATGTCCTGCCCTAGTTTCTGCAGGTTTAACATGAAGGTTTAGTTGGTAGTTAGGAGTGCAAATGCGATGTTGGCATCCATTTTAAGAGAACTAGAATACAAGAGCAGAGATGTATTGCTGAGGCTGTATAAGGCTCTGGTCGGACCACATTTGGAATATTGTGAGCAGTTTTGGGCCCTGAATCTAAGGAAGGTTGTGTTGACATTGGATAGAGTTTAGAGGAGGTTTACCAGAATGATCTCGGGATAAAGGGCTTATCATAGAAGGAGCGTTTGAAGACTATGGGTCTGTAATTGATGGAGTTTAGAAGGATTTGGGGGACATCTCATTGAAACTTGAAGAATGCTGAGAGGCCTGGATAGAGTGGATGTGGAGAAGATGTTTCCACTTGTAGGAGACACTCGGACCTGAGGGCACAGCCTCAGAGTGAAGGGGTTACACTTTAGAACTGAGATGAGGAGGAATTTCTTCAGCCAGAGGGTGATGAATCTGTGGAACTCATTGCTGAAGAGGGCTATAGAGGCCAAGTCATTGAGTGTTTTAACAGAGATAGGTTCTTGATTGGTAAGTGGATCAAGGGTTACAGAGAGAGAGGCAGGAGAATGGGCCGAATGGCCTCCATTTGTGCTGTAAACATTCTGATAGCCACTTTTCTTCTTGATGTTAGGGTTCTGAAAATCACGGTAAAGTTCAGCCCAGTTAATAGCTGGAAACTTCTAGAAGGGAAGCATTCTCCAACCTCAATGACATGAGGACTTGCTTAGTTATATCCTTTCTGGTAAAAGAGCTGAGAGAGACAAACTGCTGGAACAAAGGTTCGCTTGTGGCTTCTGGCCCAAGCAGCAGTGTCCTTGTCTGTGTTGCATCGTGGTCATTTATAATTCATCAGCATGCGATTTAGAGTCTCGTTTTGGACTGGGATGGGAGCAGCAATACTTCCTGACTGTCTTTGTGGTTGATAAAACAAAGGAAATCTATTATTTAATTAATAGACTTGTTCTTAATTTACCATGCGGTTCCAAATGGTTTAAGAGTTAATGTCAAACATTACCAGCAGTGCGTTCCATGGATAGATTTCACAGCAGCCAGGCCAGCAGTGGGAACAAGCCCAGCTCCTGGCGGCCTGTTTGCAGCAAGGCCTGCACCATTGGCTCTCAGCTACTTGCTGCCTCCAGGTTCTTACCCCGGCCCAAGCTAACATGGGATCGTCAGGCTTCAGTATTTGTTCCTGGGTTGTGTGTGAAGAGATGACAAAATCCCGGCTCCATGAGCCCTACCTTTACACAGGATCACCCAGAATTCCCAATTTCGGTCTCAGCGGTGTGGACAGATTCGGGTGTCAGGCCAGGTCACCCAGGAAAAGCAAGATGAACTGTTGATTCCCACGTGGCACTCGCGCACACACACACACACTCGCGCGTGCGCGCACACACACACGTACACACGCACATACACGTACACACACACACAGGCACACACACATACATATAAGCACACACATACACAGGCACACACACACACACGTATGCACACGTACACATACACACACAGAGGCACACACACGCACATACACAGACGCGCACACAAACATATACACACATACCCACACACACGTATGCACACATACACACACATACGCATATATACATACCCAGACAGATACACAGACACACACACACACACAGGCACCCACCCACCCACACACACAGACACACACATAGTCACACAGATATAAACAGCTGCGTAGACACAAATGTACAGATGCATACAGCCACACACATTGACAAAAAGACGTGCACTGCCAGATCAATGAGTTGTGTATGAACAGGGAGCTCAGTTAATAAGAGGTTGGCCTGACTCATATCAGTGAATTAAGACTAAAGCACAATTTGAAGCTGGAGCCTACATCTCAAACAACAGCTGGAATCTGAAGAAAGCTGGAAAGAGCCAGAAACCCTGTAAAAACTCAACAGGTCAGGCAGAGTCCATGTGACCTTTCATCAGAGCTGAAAATACCCCGACCTTTGAGAGATAACCCAATGGAAGGGGGCAGGGAGGAGGATGTGTAAGGGGGTAAGGTGCAGCAGGTGGTAAAGAAGGCAAATGATATGTTGGCCTTCATTGTGAGAGGTTTTGAGTACAGGAGCCGGGATGTTGCAATTATACAGGGCCTTGGTGAGGCCACACCTGGAATATTGTTTGCAGTTTTGGTCTCCTTTTCAGAGGAAGGATGCTCTTGCTCTTGAGGGAATGCAATGAAGGCTTACCAGGCTGATTCCGGTGGTGGCGGGTCTGACGTATGAGGAGAGATTGACTGGGTTAGGATTGTTTTCGCTGGAGTTCAGACGTATGAGGGGGATCTCATAGAGACTTACAAAATTCTAACAGGACTGGACAGGGTAGATGCAGGGAGGATGTACTGATGGTGGGTGTGTCCAGAACCAGGGGTCACAGTGTGAGGATTCAGGGTAGACCATTTAGGACGGAGATGAGGAGACATTTCTTCACCCAAAGAGTGGGGCGCCTGTGGAATTCATTACAACAGGAAGTAGTTGATGACAAAACATTGAATGTGTTCAAGAGGTGACTAGAGGTGACTAGCACTTGGGGTGAATGGGATCAAAGGTTATGGGGAGAATGCAGAATTAAGCTATTGAATTGGACGATCAGCCATGATCATGAAGAATGAAGGAGCAGGCTTGAAGGGCCGAATGGCCTCCTCCTGCTCCCATCTTCTGTGTTTCTATGTGTGCTAAACTGAAGGCCAAGGTAGATTCAAAGAATGCTAACAAATGGAGAGTAATGAGTAAGTGATTTTGCTAAAGAGAGACAGACCAGTCTGGACAGATACTGACCGGTCTGGATAGAGATGGACTGGTCTGGACAGTGATGGGCCGGTCTGGATAGAGATGAACTAGTCTGGATAGAGATGGACTGGTCTGAACAGTGATGGGCCGGTCTGGATAGAGATGGACTGGTCTGGATAGAGATGGATTGGTCTGGACAGTGATGGGCCGGTCTGGATAGAGATGGACTGGTCTGGATAGAGATGGACTGGTCTGGACAGTGATGGGCTGGTCTGGATAGAGATAGACTGGTCTGGACAGTGACGGGCCGGTCTGGACCGGTCCTCTTTTCCAGCAATTTCTGTCTTTGACACTATCCTTTCGCTGTACACACAGACACGATATACAATTGACTTGCTGTAGTCACATGGCCTCTGCTGATTGCTTTCAGATCACGAGAAGCTATAAAAACCTGAGCACTAAACCTGGAGTCAGCAGCATGCTGCTGAAATTGTGTGGATTTTGAAATTTGTGAAGAGCCAGCTACCTGGAGACAAAAGAAGTGGAGAAATGTTGAGAGTCTCAAAGAGATGTGGTGAACCCTCTACCAATGTAATTTATGAATGATATCTAACATCTGAGCCCTGGAACAAAAGAAGAAATGTTTGCAGAAAATGCAACTGGAAGATCAAAGCTACAGTACAGGAAACAGGGTATTGTGGAGGGCACTCCATGAGGTGAAAGGAAGTGGTGGTGAGGCTCTGTCTGTGTTCTAAAGGCAGAAAGCTGAATCACTTTGGACTCAAGTGTTATACTGGAATGAAGCTTAGCAAGCTGGTCACAATGGCTGCTGGAGTGATGTCAGTCAATGATCCTGATGAATTACTTGACACTGCCCAGCGTACGGAAAGAGTGATGACTGCTGTAAGAGAGCACAGGGCATGTGAAGTGTCAGAGATACATTGGGGCAGTGCGTAACATCACAGAGCTGTGCAAAGTGGCTCATGATAGTGACCTGCACACCAATTGAGTTCTGAGGAAGGGTCACCGGACCCGAAACGTTAACTCTGTTTTTACCTTCACAGATGCTGCCAGACCTACTGAGCTTTTCCAGTAACTTCGTTTTTGTTTCTGATTTACAGCATCCGCAATTCTTTCGGTTTTTATTTAGTATTCCCCTCATGTCGAGCCTGAAGGACAAGAAGAGCTAGAATTAAAGGAAATTAAAGGCATTAACGAAATTAAAGGAAATTCGGGGGCAGCACGGTGGCACTGCTGCCTCACAGCACCAGGGACCTGGGTTCGGTTCCTGCCTCGGGCGCCTGTCTATGTGGGGTTTGCACGTTCTCCCCGTGTCTGCGTGGGTTTCCTCCGGGTGCTCCGGTTTCCTCCCACAGTCCAAAGATTGCAGGTTAGGTGGATTGGCCATGCTAAATTGTCCGTAGTGTTCAGGGAGGTGTAGATGAGGTGGGTTATAGAGGGATGGGTCTGGGTGGGATGCTATGAGGTTCGGTGTGGACTTGTTGGGCCAAAGGGCCTGTTTCTACACTGTAGGGATTCTATGAAATAATCAGGAAAGTGATGACAGAATGGATTGGTAGCTTGGTCACCGTGAAACAACCTGGAATGCTTAGACTTGTTCAGCTGAGATGAGTGGATTTTCTTTACCATTTGCAGAACTTTATTCTCTCCATTGTATTGAGGTCTCAGTTTAGCTTCTTGTCTGAGGGTGAGAATTGGTTCACGATGTAGCATCTACTTTCCTTTCAGGGTTTCATGTGCGGGTCACTATCATGAGCCACTTTGCACAGCTCTGTGATGTTGCACATAGCCCCAGTGTCTCTCTGACACTTCACACGCCCTGTGTTCTCATACAGCAGTCATCACTCTACCCATCTCTGACCTCAATAAAAAATCTCAATGAAGATTTGAAGCGATCTCACCCCATGCCAACCATTGGGGAGATTTTGCCACAACTTGTCAAGACATTGGTCTTCACTAGCCTTCATGTGAAAGATGGTCACTGTCACGTGAAGCCTGATGAAAGCTGCCATTTTCTAATTACATTTTAGACAGAATTTAGAAGTTACAGATGGTTGAGCATGTCATTTGGGATTTCCACTGCTCCAGGAGAATATCAATGCAGATAGTGTGAGAAGATCAGTGATCTTCCTGGAGCAGAAACTATCAAGGATGATCTATACATCTATGAGTGAGGAGATATACAATGGAAGATGCCATCACAGACTACAGTCTGAATGGAGAGTAACTGCGAGAGATAGCTCACCAAATAAACCTGAATCTGAAGAAGAACATGCCATTGATGATGACTGAAGTCAGGTACATAGATATGTACTGACAGTGAGAGAACTTTACCCAGATCCTGACAAGGAAAGAGCTGTAGCAGAGATGTCAAAAACCAACAGATGTACAAACAAACAAATTAGATGCAGCAGTAGGCCTTTCGGCCCCTCAAAGATTATGACTGATCTATTTACATTTCAAATTCCTTAATCCCCTGTATCCCTGGTAACCCTCGATTCCCTGCCTAACAAGAATCTATTCATTGTCTTAAAATATTTAATGACCCCACCTCCACTTCCTTCTGTGGCAGAGAGTTCCAAAATTATACAGCCCTCTGAGAGAAAAAAAATCCCAAATCAGACCCTTACATTTTAAACAGTCTTACCTAGTTCTAGACTGACCTGCAAGATAAAATATCCATCAGAAGGATGTGGATGTTCTGGAGAGCGAGCAGAAAAGGTTTACCAGGAGGTTACCGGGTATGGGGGATTTTAGCTATGAAGAACGGCTGGCTAGTCTGGGCTTGTTTTCACTGGAGTGGAGGAAGTTGAGGGTCAACCTGGTAGAAGTTTATAGAATTGTGAATGGCATGGATACAGTGCAAAATATGAGGTTTCTCCCCAGGGTGGAGGGATCAATTACTAGGGGCCACAGGCCTCGGGGGGAGTTTGAAGAGATGTGCAAGGCGCGTTTTTTCTCAAAAAGGGTGGTGAGTGCCTGGAATGTGCTGCCAGAGGAGGTGGTCGAAGCAGACACGAGAGCAGCATCCAAGAAGCACCTGGACAGATATATGAAAAGGAAGGGACTAGAAGGATACGGATCCTGTAAGTGAAGACTGTTTTAGGATGGAAGGGCAAAATGTGTTGGCGCAGGCTTGGAGGGCTGAAGGGCCTGTTCCTGAGCTGGATTGTTCTTCGTTCTCTGTTACCCTTGCCACGTCCACCTTGACAAGATCATTCAGGTTGTGGTTGATTGGCTCGCCAAACTGGTTCGTTGTTCTGCAGACATTTCATTACCCTGCCGGGTACCATCATCAGTGCAGGCTCCGATGAAGCGCTATTGTGTTTTCCCGCCTGTTGTTTAAACTCTGGACTCCATTGAGCTGGATTACCTCACTTCCGGTTTTCCTTCGCAGTGGAGTGTATATGGGAACACATCTATGTGTTTGTTGATGGCTTTCTTCATGGAGTACCAGGCTTCTAGGAATTCCTGTGCTTGTCTCTGCTTTGCTTGTCCCAGGATCTTTGTCCCAGTCGAATTGGTGGTTCTTCTTATCCATGTGGATAGAGGTAGTGAGTATCGGTCGTGTCTTTTTGTAGCCAATTGAGGTTTATGTACCCTTGTTGTTAATTTCCTTTCTGTTTGTCCGATGTAGAGTTTGTCACAGTCTCTGCAGGGAATCTTCTATATGACATTGGTCCTGTCCACAGTCGGTAGTGGGTCTTTGGTTTGGGTGAGCAGTTGGCGTAGGGTTGATGAGGCTACTCTGATGCCCAGTGGTTGTAGGAGTATTGTGGTTAGTTCCAATGTGTTCCTGATGTAAGTTAGTGTAATGAGTCTGTCAGGGCGTGTAGTGTCTTCCTGGTGTCGTTCGTTTATTAGGCATCTTCTGATGCTCCAGGCTACACCAGCCCATGCCATGCTGTCCCAGGGGCCCTCTCCAGGCTACACCAGCCCATGCCATGCTGTCCCAGGGGCCCGCTCCAGGCTACACCAGCCCATGCCGTGCCACCATCTGAGGCCCACTCCACACGGAAGCGAGAGTCCTGCTCCAGGCTTCATAGGGTGGCCAACTCTGTAACCACGCAGCCTTGAATCTGCCTTCCTACCAAAGATCTCCCTTTATCAGGTAAATTTGAGCAAAAACTAAATAAAACTGAGAAAAGAAGAAGGGGAAAAAGGGGAAAAAAGAAAAGCTGATGGAGAGAACATGCCCAGGCACAGGAGCCCAGATGCTGCCAACACCACCGCTATCATCATATTTATTCTGAATATTCTGAAATATCCTATCAAATATCTGCTACGGTTTCTCTATTGATCTATCTGATAGCCTAATAACACAGTTCACTTCGGCTAGGTCAGCTTTCACACTCTACCATTACCCTCATTTCAGTTTAAAATGCTAATTTTGGACCCACTCTATTTCCTTTCACAGTAGTTGTAAAATTCAATCATATTATGATCACTGCTACCCAGAGGTGCCTTTCCTCCGACGACATTAATTAATGTGGTGACATTACCCAATACCAAGCTCTCACTTGCTCTCAGCGAGTTGCAGAAGTGCTGCTGTTACAAACTATCTAGAAACCATCCTGTAAACTCCTCTACTTACTACCAACCTGATTGTTCCAGTTTGTAGACATTAAAATCACTCAAGATTATTGCCATTTCTTTGTCACAAGCACACAATATTTCTTCTGTATATTTTTTCCTAAATCATGGATCTCTCGAGGGGCCTGAAGATCACTCCCCTATTATTCCTCTTTCTAACCAAACTGATTCGACATCCTGATCTTCAGAACCAGGGTTATCCCTAACTATTGCACAAATGCTACCCTTGACTAACGGTAGCACTTCACCCAATTTCCTGCTTTTCCTGAATGTCCCATACCCCTCAACACCCAGAACCCAACCCTTGTCATCCTGAGGCCACATCTCCATAACTGAGTTCAGGTCAGATTTATTTACTTCAGTGTGTGCTTTCAATTCACTTACATCATTGTGAATGCACTAGCAGTTAAAGGCGACCTTTTCAGACATTTGTGTTTGTTGTCTTCATGGCATCTAGTCTTGGTTGGTGCGGTTTAAAGTCTCTTATTATTCTTTGTCTCCTCCCATCATTCTCAGATCTTCATTTTCCATATTTTTATTTTGCTGTCCTCCTGCCTCAACTCCGTTCCTTCATTTGTTACAATAAAAACTGAAAGAACTGCAGATGCTGTAAATCAGAAAAAAAAATTACTAGAAAAGCACATCCGGTCTGTCAAAATCTGTGGGGAGAAATCAGAGTTAATGTTTCTAGTCTGGTGATCTGTCGAAGGGTCACCAGACCTGGAATGCTAATGTTATTACAATGATCTCAGCTTGATGCCTCAATCTTGCTCCTTATTTAGTTTAAAGCCTTCTCTACTTCCCAATTGTGCAGCTTATGCACAAGTCCCAAAACAGTTTGGATGGAGACCATCCCAATGGCACAGATCCACTTTCCCCAGTACAGAACGGGGACCCACATCTCCTACACCAGTCTGTAATCCAGGCATTCACTTCTCTAATCTCATTTATCCCCTGACAATTTACACATGGCTCAAACATTAATCCAGAGGTTGTTACCTTTGAGGCTCTGATTTTTAATTGATCACCTAATTCATACTCCCTCAGCAGAACATTTGTCCTAGTTTGACCTATGTCATTTTGGGCGGCATGGTAGCTCAGTGGTTAGCACTGCTACCTCACAGCACCTGGGTCCCGGGTTCGATTCCACCCTCAGGTAACTGTCTGTGGAGTTTGCGTATTCTCCCTGTGTCTGTGTGGGTTTCCTCCTGGTGCTCCGGTTTCCTCCCACAGTCCAAAGATGTGCAAGTTAGGTGGGTTAGCCATGCCAAATTACCTATAGTGCTCAGGGGTGTTTAGGTTAGGTGGGTCAGACGAGGGGAATGGGTCTGTGTGGGATGCTCTTCAGAGGGGTGGTGTGGATTTGTTGGGCTGAATGCCCTGTTTTGACACTGTAGGGATTCTATGATTCATTAATACTGACATGGATCACATCAAGAGCCTCCCCCTCTCTCTGCAAGTTCTTCTCCAGCCCTGAGCGAATGCCCTGAACCCTGCCACAGGCAGATAACACAGCCAACTAGACTCATACTTTTTGCTGCAAAGAATAGTGTCAACCCCTCACTATACCATTTCCAATTACTTCCATATTCCTTCTTACTCCAGCCTTTTTAAAGCCTTCCTGTACCACTGTGCAAGGTCAGTTACCTCATTAACCATGCAGCCCTCACCCTCAACCAAAGGAGCTGAAAATATGTCAGATCTATTTGACAGTTTCAAAGCAGAAGCTACTGTGCTTCTAGGTCGCCAATCCTGCACCTGACAAGTAACTGATTCAAAAGACCCTATTTTAAGTGATATCACTGCCTCCTGGAATAAAGTTTTCCCCTCCCAGATGTGTTGCAGGGATGCTACCGTTCAGCTTTCAGCTCAACAGCTCTTAGCTGATGTTCCAGCCATGTCCAGCACTTAATATGAATGTGTTTGCCCCGGATCACACTGGCATCCAGATGTTCCCACATTCTGCAGTCGCAGAACATCACCTGCTCAATCATTGCTAATGTATGTTAACTATATCACCATCCAGAGCCCACAACAGTTCATTTCTACATCTGAAATCGGAAACTTCCCTGAACTATGGTGCTCCTAGCCTCCTGGATGCTTCATAGTTTCAAGAGGGGCACTGTCAACACATAAACTAGAAACTCAGCAATTTCCAAAATTCCCAAGGAGTTAATGTCAAGAAACAAGAGCAACTTTTCCCACAGCAGGAATTAGCTGCTCATTGACTCTGTATTTCCTGTGTTTGAAATAATGAATGATAATGAACCTCACCAAGATCAAACGCTGGTTCATGCAAATATTTATTTTGATTCACACAGAACAACAGGATAAAAAATAACAAGAGTGCAGGGCACATGAGAAACATCAAAAGGCATTTCTTCCCTGGAGTATCAGCTAGTGAATTCATCAGCTTTCCCAGAGACCTGAAGTTCTCTAATGTACCTAACTCTAAAAGCTAGAATTTACATAAAGCAACTCAACTCTTGGCTACATCCCATTTAGAAACATTAAAACATCGCACATGGGGACACAGAATTGAGGTCAGGTCAATTATTAAGCATCCATAGCAAAAACTCATTAAATTATTGTGTCTTCTTAGAGCACATCTTAATTCAGGCTTGGTCCAACTTGTTCACAAGTGACACAGGAAGGTCATTCAGCCCATTTATCTCATTTGAAAAGAAAATTTGCATGTTCCCAATTCTGTCTGGAGTCTGTGAATTCATTTTTACAAAGATTGTGGTCAGATGCATCTGCAACATGCAGATTGGTGAGGATAAGGTCAAATGTATTGGTTCCCTCATTACCTGCCGCACAGCCAGTTTAGCAGCTACAGTCTATAGGACTCAACCAGCTCAGTCAGTCATGGTGTTGCTGCCAAGCCTGTCTTGGTGGTGGACATTGAAGTACATTCTGCAATCTTGCCACCCTTGGTGCTTTCTCTAACTGTTGTTGAACATGGAGGAGTAGTGATTCTTCAGCCTGGGGCTGGAGGAATTCTGTGGGTGGGGAGTGGTAGATGGTAATCAGCAGGGGCTTTCCTTGTCCATGTTTGACTTGATGCCATCAGGATCCAGAGTCGATGTTGAGAGATCCCAGGGTGGCTCGTTCTTGACTATAAACCCCTGTGCCAGCACCTCATCTCCAGGGGGATGATGGTGTTGTCTAGGACATTGTATGATTTCCTGAGGATGATTATGTTGATTGCTGTTTCACAAGTCTATGAGACAGCTCTCTCAGTTTTCACATGGGCCCCCAGATGTCAGTAAGGATAACTTTGCAGGGGCGATGAAGCTCAGTTTGCCATTTGCCATTTCCAGTGCCAAGATGCCAGATTGTCTATCTGGTTTAATTCCTTTTTTTCCTAGTGGTTTGATATAACTGAATAGCTTGCTAGGCCTGTTCCAAGGGCAGTTGGCAGTCCAACACTTTGCTGTAGGCCTGGAGTCGCACTAAAGGACATTAGTAAATCAGATGGGTTTTCAGCTATGTTTCAAACACCATGGAACAACAGCAGTGTCATCAGGATCATTACTGGACCTTTGATTCCAGATAGTTATTCATTTCAAATTCCACCGTCTGCCATGGGATTTAAACACGGCTCCCGACAACTTTATCTGGGTTGCTGCATTTACCATTACTGTGACAGCATCATCACACCATTGCCTCCTGCACAAACTTTACAACGTTATTTGACAAAGTAGCAAACAGCATTGAATGTTATTAGGAAGTTATTCAGGGTGAAATCTGCCAGGTCTGCCCAGATTGTGAAATAAATGGTTTTGATTAATTCAACTACATCTGAAATAAGACAATAAATGTTTCAAAAACTACCAATGCCTTTGAAACTATGTAGGATGAATGGAGTATCCACTTCAGATTATTCCTTTGGGACTGGGAAAGATTGTCTCACTACACCTGGTCAGACAGCCTCTGATGTGAGCTTGCCTTCAGCAAGTTGTTATACCTGATGCAGAAAGTCTCATGTTATCTTCCCCCAACGTAAGAAACTGGGAATGGATTTTGTGGTATTGAAGAATCCAACAAACATTTGTTACAACTAATATACACAAACGTTACATTCTTCAGGCATGTGTCTGGGCTAATATTAAGCCATTAGGTTACAACAGAGGAGTATGCTTCCAGTAGAGTCCTGCTTCAAATGATCCAAGTTAAGACAGAGTTTCAGAACTTTATACCCTCAGGTCACGTGCTATGAAACAATGATAGTACCATGAGAATGTTTCCTAAAGGCACATTGAATGCTGACTGTGAGACACAACATAACTGCCTCATACTGAGAATTACAGGCCCAGTTACTCCTTGTCAGTGAGCCCAGTAAGGTGTGTGGGGGGAATTTCAACTCCACACCCAGGCTTTCAGAGAAACTTAGGCCTTCATATCAGTATTATTTGCGAGGTTATGTCCTGTGGTCTTAGACTTATCCACAAGGGGAGAAAACCTCTATGCATCATTTTCAACATCTCTCCTCATTCTTCTAAACTCCAATGAGTACAGGGCCAACCTATTCAATCTGTCTGCTTTAGAGAATCACTATAGACCTGAGATAACAAGGTGTGGAGCTGGATGAACACAGCAGGCCAAGCAGCATCATAGGAGCAGGAAAGCTTGACGTTTCGGGCCTAGACCCTTCATCAGAAATAGACCTGAGATCTGCCGAGTCAACCTCCACTGGACTGCCTCCTATACTAAATATCATTCCTTGGACAGGGGAGAAAATCTGTTCACAGTTTTCTAGTGTGGTCTAACTATTTCCTTATATAGTTTTAGCAAGACTTTCCTATTTTTATACTCGATTCCGATTGAAATAGAAGCTAACAGTTCATTTGCTTTCCTATTACCTGCGGAACATGCGCGTGTTGGTGTGTGGGTGTGGGTGTGAGTGGGGCATGGAGTTTTGGTGTGAACGGGTGTGAGTCAGGGTGGGGTTGACGGAGTGGGTGGGTGTGTGGATGTGGGTCTGGGTGAGGGTGGTGGCCTCTCACACACACCCATACACTCTCACACACCATGACTGGATGCACAAATGAGCTCACAGAGACACATTCCTGGCTACACAGACTCCCACAGGCACAGTCTCACTGATACACCTGTATTTCACCAGCCCATGTCTGTAAAGTCTGGCCCTGCCACAGTCAATGTCACACACAGGAGCAGAGTCAGGCAGTCAGCAAACCCACTGACTCTGTCAGGTTTGGGGTGAGGGAGGGTAAAAATTCCTGCATCCTGTTCTCCTTCCTGCAGGATTGGGGACAGTGAATTCATCTCAGTCAGTCAATCTTGATGCTTTCTTTTCTCCTTTATTTTGTCCCCTTCAGACATCCCTCTCCACATTACCCCTTTGCACTGGGCAATACTGCCTTGTTTGGAGATTATTTGGGTGTAGGAGCTATGATGGAGCAAATGCTTATATGAGAAATGCTATTTCCTTTCCTGGTAGTGACTGCAGGATTGTAAAATACTTTTCCCAAAGGTACACTGTACTTTCTGACTCAAACACACTGCATTCTGACATGAACCAGGCAGTTTTCTCCATTGCTCACGAATGACCCTTCAGTGCTGCTCAATGGGATGATGTGAGGCTGCAGCACACCCTCTCACTGAGCACAGCCTTTGCTGCCAAATCTGTCATGCTTCATTGAGTCATCAGCCACACAGGAACTGGCATTGGCTCCTCCTCAGTATCTCACTGTTGCTGATGTGGCTGTGCTGGCCAATCATCGAACATCCCCTGCTGTTGTCACACACACACACACACACAGCCCCCTCACTGGCAGGGCTCACTCTGTGCTGCAATGATTAGCAGTGGATTGGGTTTGCTAATGCACTCAGTCCTTATGGAGCTGATTGCTGTCACTTAAGACCAGCCGTCACAGCAGGTGAACATCACTTGCTGAGGAACAGCAGTTCCAATTGAAGGCCATACACCAGCTGATTCCTTATCACTCAACAAAGCATTTGCACAATATTGTGTTCATCAGCAAGAACTCACCTTTAAACAAATGCTTCCCTTCGCACAGCCTGTTAAACAAAATGACAGAGTAGGACATCTCATGGTCTCGACTGTGACCCATCAGGGACAACACTGTACATATCTGACAGGAATATTTCCATTGAGGACCTTGTGGAGGTTGCTAAGTGCCCTGCCTGTCATGTGCGATGCATTACTGCTCCCTTTGAGGTTTACTGTTCCCGGGTCAGTCCTTGTTAGTGCAAGGCAGGAGACTTCAACAAAGTGTTGCCTGTGTTAGCATTACTGAGGCCATTGTGGAAATGGTGAAGCAGCAGGACAAGTAATAAACTGCTCCTGAAGAAAGCCAGCACAGACACAAGCGGCTGAAGGATGTCCTTCTGAACAGCAATCATTCAAAGGTCCAATATTTCCAGTGCATTCCATTAATTTTTTCTTAGACTTGAAGTTGTGCAAATCTACAAGGATTGTTTTAATTTTAATTCAGAAATGCTTGGTTCATGTTTTTTAAACAAGATTATCTTGCACTATCTGCTCAGTGTGGTCAGGTTGCTGTTATCGATCCTCCAGAATATATTTGCTGTGGATGAACAGATGATCTTCACAGCATAGTTTCTGGAGGCCTGGGCCAACAGCAAGTGAAGGGGTCTCTGACTGAGGGCAGCTGCTGGTCCTCACCCTGATCCAGTGAAGCCCAAGCTCCCAGTAGATGTTGGCCCCATTTTGTATGCGCCATATGGACACTGGTTAACGAAGTGGGGGTGATGCTGGGGGTGGGGATGGATGCTGCTGCCTGAAGCCAGGTTCTCGATCTGAAGTCTGCCCAGAGACTAGGTCCAGTGTGTCGGTGTGTCTCTGCCTGTTGTGGTGACTGCAGTGGAGGAGTCAGCAGCACAGAGAGGCTTATCTTTCCGTTTCTGATTGAAGCGGGCTGACAGATTCAATCAAGGGCCATTCTTTTTCCTGTTCATTTGGTCTTTCTGTGACATGTGATTCTGGACTAACACTGGGACAATGATTCTGGGGCTAACCCTAGATCCTAGTCACTAATTTTGTAATTTTTTTTATTCCTGCAGCCACGACAACCTATACAACGGAGAGGTCGGAGCATTTTAAACCGTGCACTGATAAGGACCTGGCTTACTGCCTCAATGAGGGCGAATGCTTCATCATTGAAACCCTGACCGGCAATAACAAGCACTGTCGGTAAGTGAGACTGGGACCTGCCTTGAATCACAGGCATCCGCCATCCATCCTCACAATAATTACAGCACTGAATCTGTTGGAAGCTGACCCTGTGGAGTGGGACAGAATCAGACCCAGTGTCTTAACAGATTGCTGTTTCAAAGCTGAGCTTGAGCACTGCTGGGAACTTGGCAAATCCAATAACAATTTCTGAGCACCTTGCTCTGTCATTGCACAGCCTCATTTCATTTCTTGAATCACAGCACACCGTCTGTAATCGCATCCCCCCTCCCTCATGCCCTCCTCCCACCCCCAGCTGTCTATCTCTTCACCCAAATTGTCTCCCCCTCCTGCAAGCCTTTCCCATTTCCCACCACTCCCACTGCTGTCCCGGCCCCTGTGGCCCGTCCCGTCCCCTCCCCACCAACCACTGTGACATCTGGCTGACTATGAGGCTGTGAGGACCGGTCTGTTATTTCTGTCACTTTAATCAAGGAGGAGCTCAGTGACATACTTCAGAGATAGAAGTGTTGAGTGAGACCCTTACATTTTGTGGATTGGGCCACTGTTCTCTGAAACATCTTTTCAGACCATTTTGTTATGAGTCTGTTTAAAACTTATTGATTGTTAATTGACCATTGTTGGCAAGAATTTAAGAAGCAATAATGTATAAAAGCATTATTTACAACATGCAGACATGGAGAACCGCTTGGCATTGTAATTAAACTGCTAATGCAGTCCAACATACATCAACATTACATATGACTTTTCCTCTCATTCATTCCCTTATTTTGTGTCATATTAGGTATAGTTCTGATGTCTTTTTCTAAAACATCTTAAAGATAAGAAAATCCTGTGAACATGGGATGGAGAAAATCTCTAGAGTGAAGATGTGTTTGGCCTCATTCTTCCTGGCGTGTGACCAAAGGGTCACTTGCCGATACATTGTGAAATTCCAAATCCAGATGCAAAGCTACATCTAGAGTAAAAAGGTCAAGTAAATCTGACAGCATTAACAGTAATGGATAGACTGGCTGCAGCTTAAATCACAGCATGTTCCTGTCCCATTACATTCTCAGCATAATTATCCATTTACACATCATACCCAAAGCCTGTACACAGGACGGAGATCCATGTTTGCAAAACATTGATCTTATTCAGTAAGTCTCATTGTTCTACTCAGTGTCAATAAAGAACCTAAAACAACCGTTCAGGTAATGATAGCCAGAAAGGGACAGTAAGGAACAGAATGTGTACACATGAAAATAACAACTAGTAGGGCCAAAGATGGAAAATAAAACAGCAAAAAGTCAACATTAATAACTCTTTACATAAATGCATGTTGTATTTAGTAAAAACAGTAAATGAAGTTACGACACAAATAGGGAGTAATGGGTATTATGTTAGAGCCATTACTGAGACATGGTTAAAAGGAGATCAAAACTGGGAACTGAAAACTCAGGGGCATGTGACTTGTCAAAATAATGAAAAGGAAGGAAAGAATGGTGAGGTAGCATTATTAGTACAAGTGGAGTAAATATTATAGCAAGAAATGACCTTGGATTGGTAAATGTAGAATCCACAGGTGGGGATGTAAGAAATAACAAAGGAAAGAAGACACTGTTGGGAGTAATATGTTGGCTCCCTAATAGTAGCTATTCAGTAGGATAGAGAATAAGTTAGGAGATAATGAGGGCATGTAAAAAGGGCAGTACATTAATTTTAGGTAACTGTAATCTTTGTGTAGATTGGTAAAATCAAATTGGCAAGAGTAACCATGAAGAAAAATTCATGGAGTATATTTGGGACAGTTTTGTGGCACAATATGTTGTGAATATGTTGGAATATGTACTGATGCAAATTAAATAAATAGTTGTCTAGTAAAAGATCTTTCAGGAAACAATGACCATAACATGGCAGAATTTAGCATTCAGTCTGAGCGTGAGAAACATGGGACAGAAGCAACTGTGCTAAACTTAAATAAAGGTAATTACAAAGGAATGAGGGAACAGCTGGCTGGATTAGGTTGGGAAAGAAGTTCAGCAGAAAAGGTGATTGAGAAATGCATAGCCCAGTGAGAAAGAAGAATTCTAAGAAGTGGATAAACTGACCATGGTTAGCCACAGAAGTTAAGGCCAGTATCAAACTGATGGAAAAAACATACAATGTGGCAAAGATTAATGGAAAACCAGAGGATTAGGAAATTCTTAAAAGCCAAAAAAAACAAAAAAAAGTAAAGAAAGAGAAAATAAACTTTGAGTAAACTGGCTAGCAATAAATAAATGAACAGTAAGAGCTTATTTAAATATATAAAAAGGAAGAGAGGGTCCAAAGCCCTGTATAGAATGGGGCTGAGAAAATAATAATACTGGGGGACCAAGAAATGGCAGAGGAGTTGAATAAGCACTTTGCATGAGGCTTCAGTAGAAGCTACTAATACCATTGCAAAGTCATTCAGAAATCAAGCGTTAAAGGAAGGGGAGGAAAAGAATAACTGTCACTAATGGGACTAAAGACCATTAAGTCCCTTCAACCTCTTGGGGTGCATCATAGGATTTTAAAGGATTAGCTGCAGAGATAGTGGATGAGCAAATAGTAATCTTCCAGGAATCCTTAGATTCTGGAGAAATGGACAACTAGAAAATGTACACACAAAAAAACAGGTAATTACAGGAAGTAAGCTTAATATCTGCTCTTGGGAAAATGCTAAGAGTCTATTATAAAATTTGTAATAACACACCATTCAGAAATACATATTCTGTTCAAGCAATGTCAGCATGGGTTTGTGAAGGGGAACTCATGCCTGACAACTTTATTAGATTTCTTTGAGGTCGCAATGAGGATAAATATTTTTGGTTTTCCAAACAGCATGCAATCCAATACCTCACACAAACATGATCAGTAATATAAGAGCCTATGGTGTTTGGGCATGGGTGGAAGATTGTCTAAAGGATAGAAAACAGAGAGTTGGGATGAAGGCGCCATTTTCAGGTCGGCAACCTATAACTAATGAAGTGCCACAGGGATTAGTACTGGTTCCAGAAGTATTTCCAATTTACTAATAATTTGGATGAGGATATTGAACGCATGTTTGCGGATGACATAAAAATAAACTAGAAGGCAAGTGATGATGATGACACAAAGAATCTGCAAAGGAATTTAGTCCAGTCCAGTTAGTGGTGATTCACTTGGTAGGTACAATATAATGTGTGAAAATTGAGGTTATGTACTTCAGCAGGAAGAATAGAGGAGTTGAATATTATTTAAATGGTGAAAGACTGCAGAAAACTGCAGCACAGAGGAGCTTGGGAGTCCTCGTGGATGAATCACCAAAAGCTAGCATCCAAGTTCATCAGGCCTTTGGAAGGCAAATACACTGCTGGCATTTATTCCAAACAGAATGCAGTATGGAGATATGGGGGTTTTGCTAAAACTGTACAAGGTACTAGTCAGACCACAGCTGGACTATTGCAAACAGTTTGGTCTCACTATCTAAGAAAAGATATGCTGGTATTAGAGGCAATCCGGAGAAGGGGTTGAACAGGTTGAGTAGGCACTCTTTGGAGTTTAAAAGAATGAGAATTCTTGAAATCTTACTGGAACGTGCAGGATTCCTCAAGGACTTGACAGAATTAATATGTGGATGCTGTTTGCCTTTATGGGAGGGTCTTGGACCAGAAGGCATCATCTCAGTATAAGGGATCGCCTATTTAAGACATAGATGAGGAAGAATTTCTTCTTTCAGAGGGGAGTGAATCTGTGGAATTCTTTACAGAAAAGGGCTGTCAAGACTGGTTCCTTAAGTATATTCAAGCTTGAGATGGATTGATTTTAATCAGTAAGTGCACCGAGGGTTATGGGGAAAAGGCAAGAAAGTGGGGTTGAGGATGATCAGATCGGCCATGATTTCATTGAGTGGCGGAGTGGACTGGAAGGGCCAAATGTCCTTCTTTTACTCTGATGCGCAGATAATTTGGACAACAAAGCCAAAGGAAATAATTTGCTGCCATTGGACTCCTGAGAGAAGCGGGGTGAGAAGCTGTTCCTGAGGGCTTGACCTGTGATGGCCTTGGGCTGAGGCTTTGGACCAATTGTTAATGTTTTTGTATAACTTCTATTTTTGTATAATATTTTCCTTCACTTACTTCCCTCACCTAACCCCTCATACACATCCCACCAACTTTCAACCCCCCAATTCTTCACCTCATCAGCTCATATCCTTCAGTGTTCAGCAAAGCATTTGTTTTATTTGTTCATGGGAGTGTTGTTTTCTGGGGCAGCATTTGAAATTTTGAGTTTCATGAATAAGAGGTGAAATAACTGCATAGAGGCATGTTTACACGTGGAGATTCCTTGACACCGATCCAGCTCCCTCACAGCCAGATCTCAGAGTGAACAGTATCTCTGATGCTCCTGTTCTTATCTGTCAGCCAGGGCTCCCTAATTGGCCTAGATTAACAGCCCCAATCAGAGAACTCATATTCTGTGAGGTCCACCAGGCTGACCTCATTACAATGACTACATCCCTCCCCCTCTGAGTCCGAGGACATTGGCTGTTTTTTTTGTAGATCCTCCTGGGCCGTTTTAGAACTGGATCAGGTTCCTCCAATTCTGCCCCTGATATGGGCGGTGTGTAATACACAGGAGCTCACCTCTTACACCTGGAGCATCTCAGAAGAAATTCATTGTCCTCTTCAAGCAGCAAAGGTATCGAGGCAGCGACATCCTCCATGTCTGTCTCAGATTCCGAGGTCTCTTCAATGCTTGACTGAGAGGGAGAACCCAGGAATAGTCCAAAAGGCAGTTGAGGAGTGGGGCACATTTTGTCCCCACACCATTTGCGAGTTTGCAGCTTTTATACGGTCCATGTGCTTGTTCAGGATCATAGCACCTACCAGAACTTTATACATCACTGGACCTGACCTCGTGTTGACCATGTCTCTTAACCACACAGGGCTATTCCCGTGGTTCCTACACCAAACTTCATCCTCTGAAATAAACTGCCTGTCTCGCATTGAGGAAGCATGTGGCCGGCATTGACGTTCCTGATGCCATTTGACCCTCATTCCCAGGTCTGGGAAGGTCAGGCTTAACCTGGTGTGGAGTCTTCTCCTCATTAGCAACTCTGCTGGAGCTATCCCTGTAGTTACATGAGGGGTGGCCTGATAATCAAATAGGAACTGGGACATATTGGGCTGTAGTGAAGATGTAGAGTTGTTCTTTAAGACTGCCTTCAAAGTTTGGACTGCTCTCTCAGCCAGACCATTGGATGATGGATGATAGATGATATGGAGTTGTCTTTAAATGTAGAATACCATTTGACATTAGGAAATACTCAAATTCCCTGCTGGTAAATGAAGGCCCATTATCTGTGACCAACACTTCCAGTGTGTGTGTATTCATAGGATCATAGATCATAATCACAAAGTCCCTGCAGCGTGGAAACAGGCCATTCGGCCCAACAAGTCCCTCTGAAGAGTATCCCACCCAGACCCATCCCCCTACCCTCTTCCCTGTAACCCTGCACTTCCCATGGCTAATCCACTAATTTCCACACCCCCAGACACTATGACTAATTTCCCAAGGCCAGTCCACCTAACCCATCTTTGGACTGTGGGAGGAAACCGGAGCACCCAGAGGAAACCCACACAGACACAGGGAGAATGTGCAAACTCCACCCAGACAGTTGCCTGAGGGTGGAATTGAACCCAGCTCCCTATCTGTGAGGCAGCAGTGCTAACTACTGAGCCACTGGGCCACCCAAAGTGCAAAAGATGCACACAGTTTTTCTATCATCATCCCTGTGTTTGACAAGTGAACTCTGCGCACATCCAACCACATTGAGTGGGTGTCCACAATGACTGAGAACATAGACCCCATGAAAGGACCTGCATAGTCGAAGTGTAACCCAGAGCAGGGTTTACCCAGCCATTCCCATGAATGTGGGCAATCTGCTGGCAGTAATTTTTGTCCATGTTGGCACTCTGGGCCCTGCCCCACTAACGCAGCTATGTTTGCATCTAATCATGGCCACAAGACATAATGTCTCACCAGCACCTTCATTTTGGAAACCCCTGGATGACCTTGGTGGAGTTCATCCAGTATTTTATGGTTCCTTTTGCTCAGGACAATCACCCTTGGCTTCCTATAATAATGTGCCATCCTCTACAGTGATCTGTTCTCCCTGGGTCCCAAAAGGTTTCAGTTCTGGTTGTGACGGCCCTTTGGTTTCCCCCATCACCACCAGCTGGTTCCGTTTTATCGGGATTGGATTTCTCTGCATCAAAAGTCTGATATTGTTAGCTGTGACTTGGAAGTGTGTCCAGGAAATTTAAAACCATTATGGTTTAGACAAGATAGAAATGTTGTTCCTATTGGCTAACGGAACAAGGACTAGGGGACACAGATCTAACAGTTTGGGCGAGAGGTGTGAGGGGTCTGGGGAGAGGGGAATATGAAGGAGAACCTTTTCTCTGTAGCCAGTATTAATGACCAGGAGCCCATTACCTATCAGGGTCGTGTTCATTTCAAAAGGAAATTGGGACTTCGTTGGTTTGCCTGGCGACCTTCCCCTCTCCCCACTTACGGATCTGTCCAATGGTTCCCCAGGGACTGGTTCTTTCCCCCAAACACTGGATTCCATCTGGAGCAAGGCTGAAAAGAAATCAACAATCAGATAAACCTAATTACATTTGCCCCTCAAAAATTCACCCATCTTTTCCCCAGAGTCTACCACGCTTGCACCCCAGTCCCCTTTGTTTACTCTCTCTTTCTCTTGCTCTGCATTTGTTCTTGACTTTCATTGTTTTTGCAACAACAACATCTCACTGTTCATAAGCCTTATCTAGTTCCCTCAGTATCATCTGTGTACTCACAGATCTGCATCCCAATTGACCAAAAAACTGCCAGCTCAATTATAAACACTCAGCTCTGGTCTCACTCAGTGTGCAGCTGGTGTCATTAGAGTCTGTACCAGCACTGAGAGTGTTAATGGTGTTTGCATAGAATCATCCCTCCACTCGCACTGGTCTATTCCACAGGGATATGCATTAGAGAGATTTGTCATCCATTAAAGTGAATATTCCCTCAGGCTTCTCATCCACTTAATCTATTGTCTGTGAAAAATCAGCCTGGTGTGTTTGGAGATTTTGTTTTTGAGTTAAGAGATGTGGAATTGAGGAGAGTCACTGATCACTAATGATGTTTGGAGGTGCACAAAGACAGCTCGTTATCATTTAACTGGCTAATGTTTGAAAGGCCAATATTAGCAATTAAAACATTAAAATTTGATTCACTTAAACTGACACAAGAGCCGGTTGGATCTTTTACATTTTACCGTTCCTTTTGCGTTGACTCCTTCCAGCTGATATTTTATTTGTTGTAAGATTTTGTTAACAATTCTCGTTCAAATTTTCTCAGTTGTTAAAATTGGTAAACTGAGCTTCAGTGCACAAAGGTTTGAATACAGGAACAAGGCATTATGCTACAGTTGTACAGGCCCTTACTGAGACCACACCTAGTGTTGTGTGCAGCTTTTATCTCCCGATGTAAGAGATATTTAACATGGAGGGGGAGCAGCAAAGAGGTTCACCAGACTGATTCCTGGAATGACATGATCCTCTTTGGAGAAGGGATTGAGGAGCCTAAATTCTCCAGGGTTTCAAAGAATGAGAGGTGAGATCATTGAAGCATATACAAATCTTACAGGGCTCAACAGAGGAGATGTAGGCAGGATGTTTCCCCTGGCTGAGTGTCTAGAATGTGGGAGATGGACTCAAAGTAAAAGGAGGGCCATTTCAGACTGAGATGAGGAGGAATTTCTTCATTAATATCACTGGCCTAGTGATCTAAAACCTCAGGACCCCAATGTTCTGGGGCATGGGTTCAAATCCCATTGTGGCAAATGGTGAAATTTGAATTTTAATACAATATGGAATTAAAGATCTGACTATTACTAATAAATAAATCTTAGCTACAAGAAATGGCCTGTACCAGTTAGAACTCTGAACTCTTTAAAAAATTGTCCTACACCCAAGTTCAAATAGAAAAATATTGGTGTTATGGGAGGAGGGAGGAAAAACCAGGAACACAATTTGCTGTCCTGTCAATGGCTCCTGTCCGCAGTTAGCACTCACCGTTCTTCAATCTCTCTCCTCCAGATATTTTCATTTTCTGGAGCTACTGGTTTGCAATGTAAAAAGTCTCTAAAGTTACTGGTTAAAAGCAACATTTTACATCTGAAATAATTCAACAAAGACCTGTGTCCCATTACTAAGTCACCTTTTATTTACACATGTACAGTACTTGATACTGACCCAGCTAGCTCAGAGCGAGCTCCTAGAGTGAGCAGAATACCGATGCTCCTGTTTATATATGTCAGCCAGGGCTCCCTGATTGGATGAGATTTACAGCCCCAGTAGGGAACTCATATTTTATGAGATACACCTGGCTGACCTGGTTCCAGTCACTGTAGCATCAACTGGGGGATGAGATAACTGGCTTTCTCCAGGGTTCAGGTACATTTTTTAACTGCAGAGAGACACATTCCTCCCCTTCTGGCAGTATTATTCACACCTAGAAGCTGTTTCGATCCCAAAGGCCAATCACATCGTTATTGGTGGGATGACGGCTTTTGTCATCCACAGTTGGTCATAACTCCATAGACCACTCAGCTCCATGGACCTACTTGTTGCCAACCACATCTTATTTTGCACATACCTTGTGGTGCCAGCCTATCAGCAACCAGCCTCCCACCCCCTGTGTTTGAACAAAGCAGTAGTGCAAACGCCACTTGCAAAGAGTTTCGGTTTCTTGTTTCTTAAAAATGCAGCAATCACATCCACAATCCTTGGTTTTAAGACATTCCTTTTCCCATTTCAGTCCATGATCAAAAATCCAGAGAAAGTGAAAAGTCAGTCTTTACATTGGGAATAGTGCAGGAACGTGGTGTTGAGATACAAGGTCTGCCGTGATCTTATTAAATGGTAGAATGGTCATTCCTGCTCCTAATTCTTATGTCCACCTGAAGCCTCAGCTGGCCTGAGCTGAGGTTGAGCTTTGTGAGCATTGCATTATGTTTGAGATCAGGGGAATACTGGGTCAGTCAGTAATTGCTCTTTTCACTGGAAAAGCCCAGTCAGAGTCAGTGCTTTGTTATACAAGGTCAGAAAATGCTGGAGACACTCAACAAGTCTGTCAGTTTTTGGGAGTGATACAGGTAACATTTCAGCTTAATGACTGACTCACTTTCTGATGAAAAGTTATTGACCTAAAATATTAACTGTTTCGCTCCGCAGAGGCTGCCTGATTTTCAATGTTTTTGGTGGTGTTTCTAATTTCTAACAGCTGCCATATTTTGATTTCATTTCTGATGTAAGTGTTTTTTGTGTGTGTGTGTGTCTATGTGTGTGTGCGTGTGTATGTGTGCATGCGTGCATGTGTGTCTGTGTGTGTTGAACTGTTTGTATGGGAGTATATGTGTGTGTTTATGGTTGCGTGTGTGTGTGTGTGTGGTTGTGTGGTTGTGTGTGTGTGTGGTTGTGTGTGTGTGTGGTTGTGTGTGTGTATGTGGTTGTGTGTGTGTGTGTGGTTGTGTGTGTGTGTGTCGTTGTGTGTGTGTGTGTGTGTGTGGTTGTGTGTGTGTGTGTGGTTGTGTGTGTGTGTGGTTGTGTGT
>JAHRHZ010000071.1:27827842-27844191 GCA_024137785.1 Ginglymostoma cirratum | reverse complement strand
TACTCCTCTCCTCTGACCCCCACACACCCCACCTACACCTCCCCTCTACCCCAACAAACCCCTCCCCTGCCCTTCTACCACCATACACTCCTCCTCACCCGTGTCCCCTGTCCTTTCCCCCCGACACAGCCTCTCACCTGCCCTTTCTCCCCCAGTGTCCCTGACACCTTGTCCTGACTGTAGTGCTGCTCTAGTAGAGACGGGAAGTATAAGGTACAGCATCAATCTGGATCTGAGGGGTATAATCATCAGTTGGGATTCATTTTTTTTAAAAAATTGTCTTATCTGTTATTGTCCAGAACTCATAACCTCACTCTGTCAAAGCAGTTGCTGAGTTCAAAGAGCAGGAGTATTTGAAGAGCATTGAGATGTTGTTTTTCCAGTGTGTGTGTTCCCTCTCCAGAGGACTGAGCTGAGACACTGTGATGGGGTGGATTAAACAAACCTATCATGAAGCTGTTTCCCTCAGCAGACAGAGGGAGTAATGCCTTGCTTCAGCTGCTTCATGATTGAGTTTCCATTTGGTCTTCTCTGCTTCGATTGTCAAGAAGAGATTGTGTTTTTGAGTGAGTTCTGAGCAGGTGCACATCAAGGTCATCAAGATATTGACATGAAAAGACACGGTCGATAAAGATAAACTATTTCCACTGATGGGGCCATTTAGAACCAGGCGGTGTAATCAGAGAATTAGGGTCAGACCATTCAGGACAAATGTTAGGAAGCACTCCCACACACAAATGGTAACAGAGGTTTGGAAATTTCTTCCACAAATGGCAATTGATCCTAGATCAGTTCCTAATTTTAAATCTAAGAGAGAGAAAATTTTATTGATAAGCAAAAATATTAAGGGATATGGGCCAAAGGCAGGTATATGGAGTTAGGCCACAGATCAGCCATGATCTCACTGAATGGTCGGGCAGTTTCAAGGGGCTGAATGGACTATTTTTAACTGTTGCTTTGCAAGCTTAGTAATTCCCTCATTAAACTCCTCATCACCACCTCACCTCTGTTATAGTGCTCTTTAAACATCATTATCATCTCAAAGTCTGAAATGTTGTCTGATAGTAAAATGGAACAAGGGATCAGGTGATGGATATATTTAATTAAGGCTTAATTGGGTGAGAATTGGTTGTATAAAAATGCTAGAAAGAGTTAGAAATCAATGGGGAATGTGCTGATTAAAATAAAGCTGGTGTAGGAAAGTGTAGACTTGGACGCTTTCAATTGTTTTATCTTTCAATGTATAACACCAGTGATACAGGATGGTGAAAGCAAATGTAAAGTGTTGGGGTAACAAGGTGTAGAGCTGGATGAACACAGCAGGCCAAGCAGCATCATTGGAGCAGGAAAGCTTGATGTTTCGGGCCTAGATCCTTCATCAGAAATGGGGGAGGGGAAGAGGGTTCTGAAATAAATAGGGAGACAGATAGAAGATGGATAGAGGAGAGGATAGGTGGAGAGGAGGCAGACAAGTCGAAGAGGCGGGGATGGAGCCAGTAAAGGTGAGTGTAGGTGGGGGTCGTGAACCATTTCAACTCCCCCTCCCATTCCTCAGATGACATGTCCATCCTGGGCCTCCTGCAGTGCCACAACGATGCTACCCAAAGGTTGCAGGAACAGCAACTCATATTCCGCTTAGGAACCCTGCAGCCCAATGGTATCAATGTGGACTTCACAGACTTCACAAGCTTCAAAATCTCCCTGCCCCCTCCTGCATCCCAAAACCAGCCCAGCTCGTCCCTGCCTCCCTAGCCTGTCCTTCTTCCCACCTATCCCCTCCTCTCACCTCAAGCCCCACCCCCATCTCCTACCTACTAACCTCATCCCGCCCTCTTGGAGTGTCCGTCCGCCCTGAACTGACCTATGTCCTCCCTACCTCCCCACCTGCAGTCACCTTTACTGGCTCCATCCCTGCCTCTTTGACTGGTCTGTCTCCTCTCCACCTATCTTCTCCTCTATCCATCTTCTATCTGCCTTCCCCTCTCTTCCTATTTATTTCAGATCCCCCTTCCCCTCCCCCAATTTCTGAAGAAGAGTCTAGGCCCGAAACATCAGCCTTCCTGCTCCTCTGCTGCTTGGCCTGCTGTGTTCATCCAGCTCTACACCTTGTTATCTCAGATTCTCCAGCATCTGCAGTTCCTACTATCTCTGTAAAGTGTTGGGACATGATACCCATCCCTACCTTCTGAAAGTGAGGTTTATGACTAGTGAAAGAATTAAATCACAATGTGGACCTGGGTTATTTACCAAAGAGGAAGCAAGGTGTGACCTGTGCAGTTTTGTTACTGTGCAAAAGCAGGATAAGAAGCAACATTCTTCAGATTTGAAGCTGGATGATTTAGTTTGGATGGATTATTCACTTTTGTAGATAAAACGTATTAAAAATGTGATGTATTAAGTGTGTGAGGGGCATGGGCAGACTTTGACATATTTAGAGACTAAAGTGAATGTCATGGAAGAATACACAATACAATTCAGTGAGGTATAAGTAAGACTGCAGAATTTTCATTTGGAATTTCTTCAATTGTTGCTGGCATTCAACTTATTGGACTGTGCCTAACTGTCAGGTAAGGTCAGATTTTTAGTTTTGGTGGGTGTTGCATTTGTGGATAAGATGATATTGCTGGAAGAAGCATCAGAAATGTGAAAAATATTCTTCTGAAAGCATTCCTTCCCACTAGTGTGTGTAGCCAAATGGGGACAATTAGTGATACAATAGAAAATAGACAATGAACAAACTGAGATAGCTAGAATGGCAGATGCTAGAGTCAGAGACAACGCAGTGTGTAGCTGAGGAACACTGAAGGTCAGGCAGTATCAGAGGAACAGGCAAGTTTTGGGTTGGGACCGTTCTTCAGGAAGAAATTGTGCCTGGATACAGGCCACAAGCAACAATGCAAAAGGATAATTATATCTAATTAAAGAACTGGGGCCAGGAATACTGCTGATAATTTTGAGAAACAAAGAGCATTCAGACGCAATGAGAAAATGAACCCCAGAAATGTTCACGATGTAGTCAATCAATGTTTCAGATGGGATGCAAAGTATTATTGCACCATAAACTGTCCAAGCTGGGATATTAGAATATTCAAATCTAAACAGGAAGGTGGATAAACAGTTCAGAGAGGGCATTGTATTGGTCATGTGATGTTTTTGAGCAGTGATGACTGCATTGGTGGCAGGCTCTTTCAATTGTGCAGCATTGGACATAAGATGCACTTGTGCAGTTTGTGGCATGGACTGTATCTAAAATACTACCCAGACTCTGAGAAATAAGGATTGGGACAAAGTTGGAGGATTTGAGATACAAAAACAGAAACTGCTGGAAAAGCTCAGCAGGCCTGGCAACATCTGCAGAGAGAACGCAGAGTTTGTTTTGGGTCCAGTGACCATTCCTCTGAACCTCTTCCTCAGAGTTCTGAGGAAAGGTCACTGGACCTGAAATGTTAACTTTGATTTCTCTCCAGAGATGCTATCAGACCTGCTGAGTTTTTCTAGCAATTTCTGTTTTTGTTTCTGATTTCCAGCATCTTCAGTTCATTTGGTTTTTATTAAAGAATTTGAGAGTTCTAACAATTTCAGATTTGTGAATGATAACACCATGAAATCTTTAAAAGAATGGCTATCCTTTGTAAAATAGCTGGAATCCATCACTTTATTCGCACAGATGTAGTGTCCAGTGAAATACTGTCATTATTAAGTCAGTCATTGTTTAAGAAAGCACAAATGGACCTGGATATGAGAAATGATAAAGCTGTTGTATTTAGAAAAATCTGTGCATTTGTAATATACATTACCAGGACACAATTGATTTCTTATTGCCTACTACTGTCAGCAAATTTGGATACATGACATTCCACCTCCTCCTCATTGATATCGATAATAAAAAGAAGTCTTAAGACTGCTCTTTGTGGCAGTCTGCGAGTTGCACCTTTCACCCTGAAAAAGACCCATTAATCCCAACTGCCTTCTGTCCATTAACCAATCCATATACTTGTCCCCAATACTGTGAGCCCCTATCTTGTGTATTAATGATTTATTATCTTATCAACTGCTTTCCATAAATACAAATACAGTGCATATCCTGGTTCACCTTGATCAACTCTTAAAAAAAAATTTCTCAAACATGAGTTTTGTGAAAGGGAAATATGTTGACTGTGCATTAAGTTTTTCTAAATGTTCTGCTACTACTGTCTCAATAATGGATTCTGGCATTTTCCATATGATAGCCATTAAACTAACTGGTCTATTGTTCACTGCTTTCTGTGTCCTATCCTTTTTGAACTGTGCCATCATGTTAACAGATTTCCAATCAGCTGGAACTCTCCCAGAATCCAGTGAATTCTGGAATATTTTGACCAATGCCTCCACTGTCTCTGCAGCCACTTCCTTCAAAAGCCCTTGGATTCAGGCTATCAGGTCCTGGGGACTTGTCTTCCTTTAGTCCCACTAGTTTGTCAAATACATTGTGTCTCGTGATAGACTGTTATAAGATCTTTCCTCCCATAGCACATTACTTATCTGATATATTTGTAGTGTTTATCTCCTCAACCATGAGAACTGATGCAACATATTGGTTTAAATTATTTGTCATTCCTCTGTTCCCTGTTATTAATTCTCCAAGGATCCTACACTTACTTTAGCAACTGACTTTCTTTCTATTTACCTTATGTTACAGAAAATCTTGCTGTTTCTTTTGTATTTCTTTCCAACTTCCTTTTTATCATCAAATTTTTTTCCTCTGTTATTAGCTCCTTAGTTATAGGTAGTGCCTAAAACCAATTACCAGTCCTCTGGCCTACCACTACCACTTTTATACTCCAGTTTCTGATTGGATGTTCTCCTTGATTGTCTCTGTCAACTACAGTAGTTTCAACTTTCTTGCTGAATTCTTCTTTTTGACAGGAATAACTTTTTGCTGAGTTATGAAAAAGCTGCTTAATGTCTGCCACTGGTAATCTTCTGACTTTGCTTTTGTCTGCTTTTCCCAGCACGCTTTAGGCAGATGAGTTAATGGGGTGGATCGACATGTGGAACTGTGACATTGTTGCTGTCACCAAGAAGTAGTTGGGAGAGAGGCAAGACTGGCACCCCAACATTCCAGGGTGTAGGATCTTTGGGTTGAGGCAAGGCAGGATGTAAAAGAGGAGGTGGTTTAGCATGATGAGTTATGGAGTCAGTCACTACAGTATGGAGGAACAATATGTTGGAAGAGTCTTCAACTGAGGCTTCATGAGGAAAGTTTAGGAATAAAAAGGGGGCAGTCACACTGTCAGTAATGTAGATCTCCAAACAGTCAGTGCGCAATAGAGGAGCAGATATGTAAACACTTCACTGAGGTATGTAAAAGCAATGATGGGATAATTATAGAATGGGGTTTTAGCTTCCACAACATTAATTGGGATTATCATAATGTAAAGAGTTTAACAGCAGTCAATTTTTGTTTTGTTGAAATGTAATCAGGACAGCATTTTATCTCGATGTAAAAGGTCCAACAAGGGATGGTACAGTGTTGGGCCCACTTCTGGGGAATGAAGCTGTATGTGGGTCAAGGTGGCAGTGAAGGGGCATTTTAGTGATGGCAGCCACAACACCATATATTTTAATTTTCTTGTGGAAAAGGAAAAAGATGGTCAGAAAAAAGTGTTGGACTGGGGGAGGACAGTTTTCTTAAAATAAGGCAGTATTTGGCCAATACTGGGAAGAGCTCCCTGACGGTAAATACGCAGCAGGAAAGTGAGGAGCATTCAAAAAAGAAGTGGGGTAAGTACAGGCCCAACATGTTTGCTTCAGTGGGGAATTGTAGGAGCAACAATCCCAGAGAACCTCTCAATTTCCTGGAATATTCAGGACTAGTTAAGGAGAAAAAGTGAGGTAAAAAGGGAGCAAATCAACAGACTCTAAAGAAGTAGTCAACTTAAAGCAGTTAGACCGAAGACGAGGTATGAAAAAACATTGGTGACTATAATTACAGAGATTCCCACAATATTCTATAAGTGACAAAAACAGAAATTGTTGGAAAAGCTCAGCAGGGCTGGCAGCATTTGTAGAGAGAAATCAGAGTTAATGTTTTAGGTCCAGTGATCCTTCTTTATAATCTGTTCTTTCAGTTTTTCATTTTCTGAGTATATCAAAAGGAGGAGAATAACTAGGAAAAGAGCAGGGCCCATTAGGGACTGAGGGAGAAATCTTTGTGAAGCCGGAGGACCCTGGTAGAGTGTTAAATCGGTGTTTTGTATCTGTCTTCACTTTGAAAAAGGAAAATGCAGATACAGAATTCAGGAAGAGGGACTGAGACGTTCATGAACAGTTTGATATGGGGAGGAAGGAGGTATTGGAGGTTTCGGCGAGCTTACAAGTGGACAATCCCTAGATGTGAATGAATTGTATCCCACACAGCAGTGGGAGACGAGGTTGGAAATGACGGGGGCTTTGAACCAAATTTTTAATTCCTTTCTGGTCACAGGGACGTGCCAGTGGCCTGAAGGACAGCTAATGTGGTTTCATTTCTCAAGAAGATCAGAAGGAATAAATCAGGGAATTACAGAGCAGTGAGTCACACGTCTGTGGTTCGGCAACTATTGGAGAACATTTTGAAGGAGAGAGTTAATCTTCACTTAGAGAGGTAAGGTTTGGTCAGGAATAGTCAGCATGGCTTTGTCATGGAAGCTCAGAGGAAATGAGGGATCTTGAGGTGCTTGTGCACAGATCCCTGAAGGTGGCAGGGCAGGTTAATAAGGCAGTTGAGAAGGGACACTTGCCTGTGTCAGTCATGGCTTAGATTATAAGAGCAGGGAGGTTATATTGAAGCTGCGCAGGACTTTGGTTTGGCCACGGCTGGAGTATTGTATGCAGTTCTGGTCAGCATACTGTATGAAGGATGTGATTGCACTGGAGCAGGTGTAGAGGAGATTCACCAGGATGTTGCCTGGGATGCAGCAGTTTCTCTATGAAGAGAGGCTAGATGAGCTCGGGTTGCTGTCTCTAGAGCAGAGAAGACTGAGGAGAGATCTGATTGAGGGGCATAGACAAGATAGAAGGCAGCTGGTCCCCTTTGTTGAAAGGCCAATAACAAGGAGGCTCAATTCTTATGGTGAAAGGCAGGAGGTTTAGAGGGGATTTGAGGAAAATGCTTTTCACCCAGAGGGTGGTGGAGGTCTGGAATGCACTGCCTCGGCGAACAGTTGAGGTGGGAAACTTCACAACTTTTTTACAAAAGAAATACTGAGATGAGCACTTAAAATGTTTTAGCTTTCAAGACTATGGGCCAAGTGCTGGAAAGTGGAACTAGTGTAGTTTGTGCAGACTCGATTGTCTACAAGGCCACTTCTGTATTCTGATTCTATAAGCTCTTTCTTCATGCCTTTAACTGTCATTGTTTAAGTTGAGGGCATTGATTTGAGATCTGAGTTGCTCTTCCTCAAATTGAATTTGAAATTCTAACATGTTGTGATTGCTAGCCCTCTGTTCCTTAACTGAGATCTGTAATGAGTCCTCCTTCATTACACATTGCTAGATCTACAATAGCCTGTTCCCAGGTTCGACAATGTACTGCTGTAAGAACCAATCCCTGATGCACTCTTAAGAATTTGTCTTCTATGTTTAGTTTGTGGTGTGATGTGTCCAATCAACACAAAAATCAAAATCACCTATTTTAACTGAAGTGTCCTTATTGCTGTTCATTGTTCTAATTTGTTCAGCAATGAAGCAACTCTTTGTGGGGCCTATAGACGACACTCACCCATGACTTCTTTCCCTTGTTACCTTAAATTTGTGTCCAATCTTCCTTGATCCTTCCACCATTGGGACAATTCTCTCTTATCTATTCTATCCAGATCCCATTTGATTTTGATCTCCTCAAAATCAAATCTCCTGTTCTCCATGGAGAACGGTTTCTATTTCTCCAATCTATCTATGTAACAGAAGTTCCTCATCCCTGGGACCATCCTTCTGAATCCCTTCTGCACTCTGTCCAATGCCTTCACCTCTTTCCTAAATGAACAAATGAAAAAGTACGGCACAGGAACAGGCTCTTCGGCCCTCCAAGCCTGTGCTGACCATCATGTCCTAATTAATCTAAAAACAAACCTGCCATTTTTTGATCCATACCCTTCTATTCATGTACCCATCCAGGTGCCTCTTAAATGTTTTCAATGTGCCCACTTCCACCACCTCTTCTGGTAGTGCATTCCAGGCTCCTACCACTCCGTGTGAAAAACCTCCCTCGCACATCTCCCTTAAATTTCCCTCTCTGACTTTGAACCAGTACCCCCTTGTGATTGAATTGTCACCCCTGGGAAAAAGTCTCTGACTATCCACCCTGTCTGTGCCTCTCATAATTTTGTAGACTTCTATCAGATCTTCTCTCAGCCGCTGTCTTTCCAGTGAAAATAATCTTAGTCTTTTTAACCTTTCCTCATAGTCAATGCCCTGGAGACCAGGCAACATCCTGGTGAATCTTCTCTGTACTCTCTCCAAAGCTTCCAAATTCTCCTGGTGTGACCTCCAGCACTGAGCATGATACCCCAGTGGAGGCTAAGCCAGGGTTCTATAGCAGTTTATCATCGCTTTTGTACTTTCATTTACCATTAATAAAATGTAGGATTCTATGTCTTTTTCACCACTTTCTCAACCTGTGTTGCCACCTTCAATAACTAATGCATACACAAGGTCATTCTGTTGCAACACCCCCTTTTAGAAATGTACTTTGATCATAGAATCATAGAATCTCTACAATGTGGAAACAGATGTTGTGTCTCCTCATTGTTCCAACGTAAATGAACCACTCCATGTCACTGCAGTCTTGCTAACATCTCACTGCCTTAAATTGCATCTGCCATGTGCCTTCCCATTCAACCAGTGTGTCTGTATTCTCTTAAATTGCATGATTATCCTGCTCTGAATATGTTCAAGTTTTGTTTTATCTACAGATTTTTAAATAGTCCCCTGTATTCAGGAAAAGCAAGTGTCTGTGGAAGTGCCCTGTATACCTCCCTTTATCCAAAAAACAACCGTTCACCATGTTATGGACCAGACCAAACCCCCTCCAAATATATTAAAAAGGTAGCCTAAACCCTAACTTTTTCTTATTTTCAAGGTAGATGTAAGAAGTTGCAATTCGATTGTTCGAACTATTCAATGTTAAGCAAAACACAATTTATTCAAACACTCTGATTAAAATTAAAGAAAAGAATTAGCTTTGCTGTTATTTTGTTAAGCATTTCAATAGATACAGCGGCTATTACTAATTAACTGTTCCAATAAAGTAACATTCCGTAAACACGCTATTGACAAAAGGCAAATTCAGAAAACAGATTGTCTCACATGCACCTCCAGCAGCCCAGGAGGGGAAAAAAATATCAAGAGAAAACTCAGAGAGAGTATTGTTGGGAGAGATGAATTACCCCTGCAGACCCAGCAACAACTGCTATTGACAAACTAAGAAACTGAAAATCCTGGTTCTGTGGGAGCTTAACTGCGCCCAGCCAGGCTGCTTGTATTGTTCCAACTTTTTAATACCAGAAACCCCAAGGCCTCACAAGCTGTTTGCTTGAGTTTTCAATAGACATCTCACTACCTCTGCTTTAAAATCTTTCTTTTAAAAAAGACCAGGACAAAATAGACCTCTTCAAGCCAACTCTTCTAGTTTCTGAATCTTCTCCTCTTTGACCATGGCTTGAGCAGCAATTCCCTCCTTGGATGGGAAGCAAACTATTCATTTAATCATGGCCTCTGTGATAAAGCATGAATCCCCTAATAAGCTTCACTCTTCCTTTCACCGCCTCTTACTATTTATATGCTTCAAGAAGACTCATTGCTGGTTGAATACTCCCTGGATATTGAGCCAGTGCAGTTTGTGTATAAACCATTCTGTGAGCTGAACGGTGAAATGAAGCCCTCTTCAGTGGGAAAAGATGCTTTAATTGGAAAGCACTAATGGGTTTTTCTCGATGTGTTCACGCAGCAGTTTAATTATCAGATATCCGCCCAGGAATACAACATAAGCAGCATCCAGTTTGTTTTTAAGTGAATCTGCATGAATAAAGTAATGATTTTTTTAATAAAGTACCCTTTCAGCAGAGTTTGTAGTGAATCTGTGAATAGAATGTGTATCATCGATGGACCCATACCTAGAGAGATTAACTCCTGTAGAATCTGCTAGAGGCTGCTTGACCCATTCCCTCTATCCTAGCACCATCTCAAAAGGGGTTGTTAATGGAATATAGAGCAGAGGTCTCTCTTTAACTCTTTCTGTTTTCGAAGTTGAGGTATTTTGTTTTTAATAACAGTTTCCATTTGGATACTATTCAGGGTGGCCGGTCACAGCCTCTGGCAGAATTCAGCAACAGACTCCCCTTTATCCACAGCACACTTCTTCAAATAATTCTGATAAATTGGTTAAAAATGATTTTGCTTTCATAAAACCATGCTGACTCTTCCACATTACCTTGAGCTTTAAGAGTCCAGTTATAATCTCCTTAATGATTGATACTGACACTAGCACCTAACCTTCCCCCTCCTTAATGTTCCGTAGTGTCTACAGCTCACCCACTGGCTTATCCTGAACTCACAGTGTGTCACCTGCCAATCCGTAATCTCAGTATTTATAATGCCAAGAAAACTTACAGTTTCTAACAATACCAGTTACTGATTAACCTGATCCTTCTGTGGGACAATTGGATCAGAAAAAGAGGCAGCAGAAACAGTGGAAGAGAAAAGCAATGCCAGCTTGAACTTCACCAAACTCCCCACTCAGCAGACTTTTCTCCTTGCAGTAAACTCTGCTTCAAGGACCTCTCTCGCCCACTGCAGCAAATTCCCATTTTGGACCAAATTTTTCATTACGGTGACTAGACCTCTATCTCGCTGAATTGAAATCTCCCTCACGCTGACCATGCTCCCTCACTGCTCTCTGTTCCTGAGTGATGCCTCAGTCTATACTGTAGTAAACTCTGGGCTCCCTATCTGTAATGACACAGAAAAGTATAATGTGGCTGATGTTTTTCTTCGTGTTCTGAAATCTGGAATGGTTTTGTATGACCGTTTGGTGAGAGTTTAGTTCCATTCTTTAGAATGTTCTGGCTGAAAATCACAAGCTTCCAAAATGTAGGCAGGCTGTTTGCAACCTTTCCCTCCTCATCCTTTTCTTCTGCTGAGGAATGGAGGAGATAACTGAGAGCAGGAAATTAGAGGTCTCCTCGTAACAGGAGAACATTCAAGAAGACTCTGGCTCTCTGTTCTCGGGAATGAGAGCATCTGTACCAGACGATGTGATAACTAGGATCCTGGAGCTATTTCTTAATAGACAGGCACCTCTGTTAACCCAGCTCTTGACAGCCTCACAATCTGCAGGGATGAAACTTTTTCCTGCAGCAGGGGATTCATAGCTGATGAGGTGATACTTATGTTAATCACTGTAACCTAAAGCCTTTGATAAGGTTCCACATGGTAGGCTATTGGAGAAAATGCGGAGGCATGAGATTGAGGGAGATTTAGCAGTTTGGATTAGAAACTGGCTTTCTGAAAGAAGCCAAAGAGTGGTGGTTGATGGAAAATATTCAGCCTGGAGTCCGGTTACTAGTGGTGTGCCACAAGGATCTGTTTTGGGACCACTGCTGTTTATCATTTTTATAAATGACTTGGACGCAGACATAGGTGGATGGGTTAGTAAGTTTGCGGATGACACTAAAGTCGGTGGAGTGGTGGACAGTGTGGAAGAATGTTGCAGGTTGCAGGGAGACTTGGATAAAATGCAGAATTGGGCTGAAAGTGGCAAATGGAGTTCAATGCAGATAAATGTGAGGTGATTCACTTTGGGAAGAATAATAGGAAGGCAGAATACTGGGTCAATGGTAAGATTCTTGGTAGTGTGGGTGTGCAGAGGGATCTTGGTGTCCAGGTACATAGATCCCTGAAAGTTGCCACCCAGGTTGGCAGTGCTGTTAAGAAGGCATACGGTGTGTTAGGTTTCATTGGTAGAGGGACTGAATTCCGGAGCCGTGATGTCATGCTGCAACTGTACAAAATGCTAGTGCGGCCTCACTTGGAATATTGCGTACAGTTCTGGTCGCCCCATTACAGGAAGGATGTGGAAGTAATGGAAAAGGTGCAGAGGAGATTTACCGGGATGTTGCCTGGTCTGGAGCGAAGGTCTTATGAGGAAAGGCTGAGGGATTTGGGTCTGTTCTCATTGGAGAGAAGAAGGCTAAGAGGGGATTTAATAGAGACCTACAAAATGATCAGAGGATTAGATAGGGTGGACAGTGAGAGTCTTTTTCCTAGGATGATGACGTCGGCTAGTACAAGGGGGCATAGCTGCAAATTGAGAGGTGGTAGATTTAAGACAGATATCAGAGGCAGGTTCTTCACTCAGAGTGTGGTAAGGGCGTGGAATGCCCTGCCTGCCAATGTAGTTAACTCAGCCACATTATGGGCATTTAAACAGTCCTTGGATAAGCATATGGATGATGATGCGATAGTGTAGGGCGTGGGCTTAGATTAGTTCACAGGTCGGCACAACATCGAGGGCCGAAGGGCCTGTTCTGCGCTCTATTGTTCTATGTTCTGTGTTCTATAAGAATGAGACATGGGTCATGTTGTACTGAAGGATTCAGTAAACTTTTATTCCAGCTCCTGGTAGCTACATATATTACAATCATAGGCTTTGTGTGCCTGGACTCAAGATAGGCAATTCAGTAGAGACTATTGCATACTTCCCAGAATGTGTCATGCTGCAAAAGGGCTGTGAAAGATGGAGACGGGACCTTGATACCATCAGATCACAGGCTATGGTGATGATATTATGAGCATGTCTCTTAAATGTACATATTAGCTGTGACATATAACACAACACAGAGTAACGAAAGGGTGAAAGGCAAGAGGAGAAAATGAAAGCATTGCTTCGAGCTAATCTGATGTGTCATCAGTCACAGTGAAGATTGATACAAGAACTGATCAGAAGAGATGACTCAGTGACTGGTATAAAGGTTCCAGGCCATTGTAGGTCTCAAAGAATTACACTTAGGATGCTCAAAAGTGAGGCTATCAGCGTAAGTCCCAAGATCTTTCGAGAATGTTCCTGCATCAGTGGAAATTACTGTCGTCTTTCTTTTATCAGCTGACTAAATGAAAGTTCAGGTGTTTTTCACTAAATCTTGCCTTATTGATTTCTACATTGACCCAGTTCTATTGGGCACCAACCTTGACGTCTGACCCCTTAACTGGCCAATGACTGCAGGCCTCAATCTCTGAACAATGTAAAAGGAGGGACAGCAGTGAATACTAGAGGTTCCATTTCTGGGGTCTGGAGCAGGGAAAGAGACCTAGAAAAACAGGAGGGAAGCACTCCATATTCTGTTAGTGAACCTCATTGATCTTCTCTCTCCCTCAATTGACTCTTACAGCTTAGCAACAGAGGATGTTATACTGACTCCCATCTGTCACCTGAGGGCCATCCATAGGATTGACACCCAACTCTAATCTGAAATAGCTGCTTCCACCTCCACAAAACTGTGTCACCCCAAGCATCTGACATGTCCCTTTCTCTAGAATTTTCCACAGCTGTGATAACCACTTGCGAGTTTCACCATTCTCCATATCCCTTCCAGTCTCTCCATTCCCCATCTCCTTTGTCACCGTCTCCCCTCCCCTCCCCAGCCCTCGTGTGTTCCTTCCCTCCTCTCAGATGCACCATTGGTCATTGTTTTCAGGCATGTTGGTTCTCCGCTTTCCTCCCCTCTCCTTCTCAGCCTTTCTATACCCCTTCACTCATATTTTTAACAAAACAAACTCAAAATAATGGAGCTCTGAAGTAGTTTAAGGTCATTCTCTGCGGCCGCTCTCTCGCTGTGGGAGCAACAGGCAATGTAACAGCCTAATGCTCCCAATGCTACAGATTATGAAATGACAAAAAATGGAAAGTGCTGGAGAAATCCAGCGGGTCTGGCAGCATCAGTGGAGAGAGAAACAGCTTTAATATTTCAAGTCCTGTGACCTTCTGACTCAACTGTGGTTTTGTCTCCATTGAAGCTGCCTGACCTGCTGAGTTTCTCCAGCCATTTCTGTTTTTGTTTCAGATTTTCGGCATCTGCAGTTCTTTCTTTTCTTTTACTATAGAACACGAGTGTTTTCACCGACCCTGTTTATCTCAAACCAACTTTACCCTATTACAGAGATAAAAGGTATTGCAGATGCTGGAGAATCCGAGATAACAAGGTGTGGAGCTGGATGAACACAGCAGGCCAGGCAGCATCATAGGAGCAGGAAAACTTGAACGTTTCGGGCCTAAACCCTTCATCAGAAATGGGGGAGGGGAAAGGGATTCTGAAATAAATAGGGAGAGAGGGGGAGGCGGATAGAGGATGGATAGAGGAGAGGATAGGTGGAGAGGAGGCAGACAAGTCAAAGAGGCGGGGATGGAGCCAGTAAAGGTGAGTGTAGGTGGGGAGGTTGGGAGGAGATAGGTCAGTCCAGGGAGGACGGACAGGTTAAGGGGGCGGGATGACGTTAGTAGATAGGAGATGGGGGTGGGGCTTGAGGTGGGTTAGATAATCCTCATAACATTTTCAGATATGGTAGTGTATTTTGGACACTTTTTTACAGAATTGGATTTAATGCCTCTGCTCTTGCGAGATGTGCTAAATTGCTTTAATAATTTTGTAACTATGTAATTTATGGTGAACAATCAGTAATTGCCAGCTTCATGTTGGCCATCATTGTTTGCAAGCTGAAGCATTTGCGAATGTGAGAATAGTCAATGATTTTGATGTCTGTGCCTCTAGTTCCTTCATTCATTGAATAGGTTTAGATTAATTCAGTGTGTTACTAATGAATATTCACAACTTCACTTTCAGTGATCATTTTTAAATACTTTCCACCAATCAGAAATCTTTTCTCAGTATTGTCTTCAGTCAAGGCTGATATTTTCAGAAAGTCTATAACTTAGACTCTACCCCTTTTATTTTAAAGAATTCCATACACATACAAGCAGAGACACAGAAACAGGACAAGACACCTGTGGAAAGAAATAATCAGAAGCACAGTGCTGGCACCAGTCCATATCCCAAACATCATTGACTTGGGTTCTTTCAGATTTCTTCGGACTCTGCTAATGACGTGAAATTGTGGACACTGAGTCAGTCTTTCATTTGATGGTTGAAGATTTACCTTTTTGCTGTCTCTGAAGGTGACTTTCCCCCTTTTCCCTTTCCACAAGGGCATTTTATAGAGAGTTTATAGGGAACTGGTGAGTGAGAGCAGGAACCAGGGGATTTTCTGTTACTTTTCCACAGAGGAGAGGGGGAGAGAAATTGAGTTACTTTGTCTTTACATGCGAGAAGCTTCTCCTCAAAAATCTGTAGCCACCTTTCTAGGAATCACAAAGTTGTTACTACGGTGAGCCTTTCTGAACCCACACAACATTGCTGATTTTTTTTTCAATCAAAGGCTGTCTCTGGGCAGAATCCTCCTGAACTCACTCACAGGTGGAGCTGAGGCAATGAGCAAAAGTGACATTGTAGATACACCTCCCAATGAAATTCAAGAGCATTTTTAAAACTGCAATATCTTTTTCCAGTTTCTTTGCTCTAAAGCAGTGCCTTCTCCCACTTTGTTTTAGTCCACAGTCCAAAAAAGAAACCATGGTCTTTACAGAAGAAAGATTAAAAAGTGCTTTTTTTTAATGTCGCCTTTTACTCACATCAGGTCAGTAACAATGTTTTGAATTGTTGTCACTGCTGAAACATAGCAGCCAATGTGTACACGGTATGATCTCCAAGTCAGCGATAAGAGAAATGGGAAGCCCTGTTGTCTGTGTGGGTTGAGGGAGAAACGTTGGCTTGAACACAAGAAGGTGGTTGTTGTTCTGTTTGTGGTTCTTTATTCTTAAAGACTTATGTTTATGGAGCTTTCAATTAACAAAGTGAGTCACTGGCCAAACAAGTCAAAGGGGAGAATAAATTGAACAGTTTAATGTCCAGTGATTTGCAATTAGGATGCATTTACAATAAAGATGAAAATTGTAACTAATCACTTCCATCATGATCTGTGTTTGGCTAATTTGGCCATTGCTTAGTGCGAAGTCTCCCTCACACTGGTTGATTTGCTGTTGCTGATTGAGAGGTGAAGGTCCGGGGACATATGGTCGCGAATGAGTGAGGGTGCCCGGCTAACATTAACAGAAGGTTCTCACAACTGGCTTTCACCCCACCCCAGCCCCGCCTGCTCCAGACCTGACACGCACCAGAGACGGAGATAACAAGGTGTGGAGCTGGATGAACACAGCAGGCCAAGCAGCATCATAGGAGCAGGAAAGCTTGACGTTTCGGGCCTAGACCCTTAAGGCCCGAAAC
>JAHRHZ010000071.1:27781980-27827442 GCA_024137785.1 Ginglymostoma cirratum | reverse complement strand
TTGGCCTGCTGTGTTCATCCAGCTCCACACCTTGTTATCTCGGATTCTCCAGCATCTGCAGTACCTATTATCTCTCTCACACACTAGAGACATATTTGATGGCATTCACCATCTTTTAGTAGCAATCAGTCCCGACTTAGCCTCTGGAATTTATTTAATTGAAGGACAAACAGTATGTGACATCAAACATCTTAATAATTAAATGTAGATCAAAATAATTTCACTGGCCATCTCTGTATGAAACCAGGGAAATCTATTTTGAAAGTTTCACCACACTGGTTCATATTCCATGCTCAATCAATTCGGAGCATCGATCTTTCAGTCTTCTCTCACGCACTCACCAATTCTCCTGACATAAGCCCTGAGGGTATGTTACAGCTGCTGACACTGTAAGCTCAAATGTATATCCCTCTCACCAACACAGTTTCCAAGAGGCACTCCCTCAGTAATGACTATTCAACAGTGCAGCATTCCCTCAGTCCTGACCCTTCAGCAGTTCTGATGAAGATTCACTGGACCCGAAACGTTAACTCTGTTTTCTCTGTACTGATACTGCCGGACCTGCTGAGCTTTTCCAGCAATTTCTTTTTTTGTTTGTTTCAGGTTTCCAACATCTGCAGTTCTTTATTGTATTTCAGCCATTTATCTAATGTGGCTACAAGAACAAGTCACAAGCTACGAATCCTGCAGCAATAACTCCCCTTCTGACTCCCCAGAGCCTGTCCGCCATCTACAAGGCACAAGTCAGGAATGTGATGGAATACGCCCCACTTGTCTGGATGGGTGCAGCTTCAGCAATATTCAAGAAGCTTGACACCATCCAAGCAGACAGTTTAATTTGCACCACTTCCACCAACATTCACTCCCTCCACCACTGATGTGCACACATTTGTACTGGTCAGTCTACAAAAAGCACTGCAGAAATTCACCAACTATCCTCAGATAGCACCTCCCAAACCCACAACCACTTCCACCTGGAAGGACAAGAGCAGCAGATACATGGGAACACCACCACCTTCAAGATCGTCTCCAAACCACTCACCATCCTAACTTGGAAATATATCTCCATTGCTTCAGTGTCCATTGGGTCAAAATCCTGGAATTCACTCCCTAAGGGCATTGTGGGTCAACCTGCAGCTCATGGACTGCAGCGGTTCAGGGAGGCAATTCACCACCACTGTCTCAAGGGGCAACTAGGGACGGGCAAGAAATGCTGGCCCAGCCAGCGATGCTTACATCCCATGGCTGAATAAACAAAAATGTATAGTGCGGGACTCCCTGGGAGAGAAGAGTGCCAGTCTAAAGTAAGATGGTGGGCAGAGCATGTGTGTGGGTGATGTGTACGGGGGAAGTGGAAATGTGTGATTGGGTGGGCAGTGTATTGGGAGGTGCTTATGAACAGAGCTGTATCTGCACATTACATGATGAATCTCACTCTAAACCCCCAAAACAAGCAGCAACAGTGACCTTCACAAAGTTATTTACCCTGAAGTAATGTTTGGTGGGATGGGAAGTGGTCAAGCACAAAGAAAGCCCAGAGTTTGTGTCATCTAATTTCACTGAGTTTCCAGAATTCAGTTGAGGAAGCTAAAAGTAACATTGATGTGTAGCAGGAGAGGGAGTTAGTAACTAGCAATAAGACCATCAATTTTGCAGAATTTAATTGAGAGAAAACTAATTGTTGGCATTTTAAAATTTGCAGACCTCAGCACAGTCTGAAGTGCGTGAAAGTAATTATTGTTTTTAATGGAGTGTATGCTGCCGACCTCCCTCTCACATCAGTAGAAATGATAAAGAGAACATCTCCCGAGGAAGTCAAGAAACTGTAAAAGGTGTAAACCAGGGGAGGTAGGGGACCAAGGAGATTTAGGTAAAGAAGATCCAAGGAGACCGGAATGGCAGAATAGAATGACATGAACTTTGGCTTACCTGAAAGGAGATGCTGGCAAATTCACTTCAATTGAAATGAGTTTCCAGACGCAGAGAGAGAAAGAGAGAGAAAATACAAAAACCTGCGAAACAATGAACTGGGACTAAAGGAAATTGAAGAAATTCCAACAGCCAAATTATCGCTCAAAAAAAAATCAAAATGACGAGAACACCATTCCCAGTAACAGAAATCAGTGAGGGGAGCGGCCGGGGTCAGGGTGAGGGGAACTGGTCAGGTCAGGGTCAGGGCGAGGGGAGTGGGCCAGGTCAAGAGTCAGGCCGACGCGATAGGGCCAGGTCAGGGTGAGGGGACTGGGTCAGTTTAGGGGTCAGGGCGAGGGGAGCGGGCAGGGTCAGTGCTGAGGGTGAGGGCAGTGGGCGGGGTCAGTGTGAGGGCAGTGGGTGGGGTCAGGGTGAGGTCAGGGCGAGGGGAGTGGGTCAGCTTAGGGGTCAGGGCGAAGGGAGAGGGCCGGGTCAGGGCGAGGGGAGCGGGTCAGTTTAGGGGTCAGGGCGAGGGGAGCAGGTCAGTTTAGGGGTCAGGGCGAGGGGAGCAGGCCAGCTCAGGGCAAGGGGAGCGGGCCAGTTCAGGGGTCAGGGGTCAGCATGAGAGGAGCGGGCCAGGTCAGGGCGGGGGCAGCGGGCAGGGTCAGGTTGAGGGGAGCGGGTCAGCTCAGGGGTTGGAGGTCAGGGTGAGGGGAGCGGGCAGGGTCAGGGCTCAGGGCGAGGGCAGTGGGTGGGGTCAGAGTGAGGGAAGTGGGCGGGGTCAGGGCGAGGGCAGCGGGGCTGGTCGGGGGTCAGGGCAAGGGGAATGAGCCTGGTCGGAGGGTCAGGGCGAGGAGAGCGGGCCTGGTCGGGGGGGCGTCAGGGTGATGGGACCGAGCCTGGTCGGGGGGTCAGCGTGAGGGGAGCGGGCCTGGTTGGGGGAGTCAGGGTGAGGGGAGCGAGCATGGTCGGGGGTGGGGGGCGCGTTCACGGGGCCGGGTGGGGGGGGGGGCGGGGTGGCCAGCGCGGGGGGAGCAGGCCTGGTCGGGGGGTCAGGGTGAGGGGAGCGGTAAGGGTCGTAGAGAGGGGTGCAAACCATATGAAATCAGAATAAGGAAGAATGTAATGAAGTCCAAATCAACGTACATATGTGAATGCACAGTGTATTTGGGAGTGAAATAGGGCTATTGCAGATGCTGATTGCCATATGGACATATGATATGATGATGACAGAGGTCTGGGCTCAGGGATGGGTGTGACTGGTTGGATATTCCTGAGTGTTTGATGTTCGGGAAAGAATGGAGAGGAGGGGTAGCAGTGTTGGTTAAGGAGTGCATTGTGGTACTGGAGCAGGAAAGTGTCTCAGAGGGTTCAAGGACAGAATCTATTTGACGACAGCTAAGCGATAAAATAGGTGCGATTACACTGCTCGATGTAATCTTTGGAGTCTTGTAGCTAGTAGAAACAATGTAGAAGAAAAAAATCTGCAGAGAAATTACAGAGAAATGCCAACCACATGGAGTAGTTACACTGGGTGACTTCAATTACCCAGATATAGATTGGGAAACTGGTAATGTCAGGGGCAGTGAGGAGCAAATATTCCTGGATTGTGTTCCAGAGATCTTCCTACAGCAGTATGTGTCCAGTCCAAAAAGGAAAGATCTGGCATCCGTCTTTACCAAAGAGGGAGAGGCTTCCCAGGGCCACGGTGATAGAGGAGGGAACACCATCACTAAAGTGAATCAGTGTTGGATAGACTGTTTGTACTTAAAGTTGACAAGGCAACGGGACTGAATGAGATAGATCCAGGGGTATTGAAAGAAGTGAAAGTGGAAATTGCAGGGACGCTGGCCATGAATTTTTAGTCTGCCCTGGACTCAGAGGACATGCCAGAAGACTGGAGAATTGCAAACATTACAGCCTTTCTTACGAGGCTGCAATGATAAGCTCAGCAATTACAGAAAAGTTAGTTTCACTTCAGTGATGGGGAAACGTGTAGAGACAATTATGTGGGATAGAATTAGTAGTCACATGGAAAAATATGAATTGATTAGACAGAGTCAAACATGATTTCCCCTTTAGAAATCCATGGTAACTAACTTACTGGAAATTTTTGAATTGGTAACAGAAAGGAGTAATGAGAGTAACAATGTTGGTATGATATACATGGATTTCTAGAAGGTGTTTAATAGAGTGCCACACAACAGACTTGTCAGGAAAGTTTTATAGGTCATGGAATAAAAAAAAAGCAATGTGGATACAATAATGGCAGTATGATAGGAAACAAAGAATGATGGTCAATGGATATTTTTCAGGCTGGAGGAAAGGTTGTAGTAGAGCTCCTCAGGGAGTATCAGTATAAGAACCCTGTTTCTCCTGATATCTATCTGGATTTTGGTTTGCATGAGACAATTTCAAAGATTGGAGATGATATGAAACTTGCAAGAATGTTAAACAAAGCGGAAGACAGGATGGAATTCCAAATGGATGTTGACAAGTGAGTGGAGTGGGCGGATAGGTGACAGATAATGTTCACTGCAGAGAAGTGTGAGGTGATGCACTTTGGTCAGAAGAACATTGCAAGATATGTAAAATAAGGGGTACAGTTCGAAAGGTCGTTCAGGAACAGAGGGACCTGGGTATACAGGTGCACAGGTTATTAAAGGTAGCAGGACAGATGGAGACATCAATTAAAGCATATCATGTCCTTGATTTTATTATTAGTGGCATTGAGTCCAAGAAAGAAGATGTGATGCTGAACTTGTACAAGGCACCTTTTAGACTTCGAGTAAGGTGTACAGCTCTGGGTGCCACACCATAGGAAAGATGTGAATGCATTAGAGTGAGTGCAGCAAGGGTTTACAAGAATGATTCCAGGGATGAGAAGTTTAAATTATCAGGAAAGATTGAAGAGATTGTCACTATTCTCATTGGATAGAAGAGTGCAAAGAGGAGATCTGATGGTGGTTTTCAAAATCATGAGTAGGCTGCCCAGAGTAGATAGAAAGAAACTGTCCCCATTCATAGAAAAAGGTCTCAAACCAGAGGGCATAGATTTTAAATTCTTTTGCAAAGGAAGCAAATGTAAGGTAAGAAAAAGCTTTTGCATTCAGTGAGAAATGAGCAGATGGAATCTATTGCCTGGAAATGTGGTGATGCAGGTTAAATTGATGCATTTGAAAGGTCAATAGGTGATTATTTGGATAGAAATAGTATAGAAAGGGAAAATGCAGGAGATTTGCAGTATGTAATGATGCATATTTAATGAGCCAGTGCAGAATAATGGGCTGAATGTCTACTTTCTGCTTTGGAACAGAGTTCTATGATTTGAAGCTGAGAAAGTCTGAGCTCTCAAGTTTGAAGATTCAAAGAGGCTACAGATGATCACGATGGGGAACTGAAGCCTCAATTGAATTGAGACCTATAGATACGATGGAAAAGGGAATCCTCTTTGCTATGAGTACTATAAAGGAGCACTTTTTGTTATTTACTCATGGGATGTGTATGTCACTGGCTGGTCCCCTATTTATTCCCTACTCCTCATTGCCATCGAGCAAGTGGTGAGCAGCCTTCTTGAATCTCCTCAGTGTACTTGGTATTGACTCACAATGCCATTAGGGAGGGGATTCCAGGATTTTGACTCAATGACATTGAAGGAACGGTGATATATTTCCAAGTCAGGGTGGTGAGTGGCTCAGAGGAGAGCTTGCAGGTGATGGTGTTCCCATGTATCTGCTGTCCTTGTACTTCTAGATGGAAGTGGTCATGGGTTTGGAAGGTGCTGTCTAAGGAGCCCAAATAAATTTCAGCAGTGCATCTTGTAGGTAGTACACACTGCTGCTACTGCGCATCGGGGGTGGAGGGAGTGAATGCTTGTGGATGTAGTGCCAATCAAGCAGCTGCTTTGTCCTTGATGGTGTCAAGCTTCTTGAGTGTTGTTGGGGCTGCACCCATCCAGGCAAGTGGGGAGTATTCCATTACAATCCTGACTTCTGCCTTGTGGATGGGAGACAGGCTTCAGGAAGTCAGGAAGAGAGCTGCAAAATTCCATGCCTCTTACCTGCTCTTGTAGTCGCAATACATGTATGGCTAATCCAGGTCAGTTTCTGGTCACTGTAATCCCCAGGATGCTGTTGGGGAGAATTCAAAAATGGAAATGGCGTTGAGTGTTAAGGGGCAATGGTTAGAACATAGAACATAGAACATTGCAGCGCAGTACAGGCCCTTCGGCCCTCGATGTTGCGCCGACCTGTGAAACCAATCTGAAGCCCATCTAACCTACACTATTCCATTATCATCCATATGTTTATCCAACGACCATTTAAATGCCCTTAAAGTTGGCGAGTCTACAACTGCTGCAGGCAAGGCATTCCATGCCCTTACTACTCTCTGAGTAAAGAATCTACCTCTGACATCTGTCCTATATCTATCACCCCTCAATTTAAAGCTATGTCCCCTCTTGCTAGCTGTCACCATCCGAGGAAAAAGGCTCTCACTGTCCACCCTATCTAACCCTCTGATCATCTTGTATGTCTCTATTAAGTCACCTCTTAACCTTCTTCTCTCTAACGAAAACAGCCTCAAGTCCCTCAGCCTTTCCTCGTAAGACCTTCCCTCCATACCAGGCAACATCCTGGTAAATCTCCTCTGCACCCTTTCCAATGCTTCCACATCCTTCCTATAATGCGGCGACCAGAACTGTACGCAATACTCCAAGTGCGGCCGCACCAGAGTTTTGTACAGCTGCAACATGACCTCACGGCTCCGAAACTCAATCCCTCTACCAATGAAACCTAACACACCGTACGCCTTCTTAACAACCCTATCAACCTGGGTGGCAACTTTCAGGGATCTGTGCACATGGACACCGAGATCTCTCTGCTTGTCCACACTATCAAGAATCTTACTATTAGCCCAGTACTCTGTATTCCTGTTACTCCTTCCAAAGTGAATCAGCTCACACTTTTCCGCATTAAACTCCATTTGCCACCTCTCAGCCCAGCTCTGCAGCTTATCTATGTCCCTCTGTAACCAGCAACATCCTTCCGCACTATCCACAACTCCACCGACTTTAGTGTCATCCGCAAATTTACTAACCCGTCCTTCTACACCCTCATCCAGGTCATTTATAAAAATGACAAACAGCAGTGGCCCCAAAACAGATCCTTGCGGTACACCACTAGTAACTGAACTCCAGGATGAACATTTCCCATCAACCACCAGCCTCTGCCTTCTTACAGCTAGCCAATTTCTAATCCAAACCGCTAAATCACCCTCAATCCCATGCCTCTGTATTTTCTGCAATAGCCTACCGTGGGGAACCTTATCAAATGCTTTACTGAAATCCATGTACACCACATTAACCGCCTTACCCTCATCCACCTGTTTACTCACCTTCTCAAAGAACTGAATAAGGTTTGTGAGGCACGACCTACCCTTCACAAAACCATGTTGACTATCCCTAATCAAATTATTCCTTTCTAGATGATTTATAAATCCTATCTCTTATAATCCTTTCCAGCACTTTACCCACAACCGAAGTAAGACTCACTGGTCTATAATTACCAGGGTTGTTTCTACTCCCCTTCTTGAACAAGGGGACAACATTTGCTATCCTCCAGTCTTCTGGCACTATTCCTGTTAGGTTCTCTGTTGTGGGAGATGGTCAGTGCCTGGCACTTGTATGGCATGAATGTTGCTTGTGGTTGGGATTTTACTGTGTGTTTCAAAATCTTTTAACCTATATTGTATGTCAGTTGGTTTGTTTATTCTATTTTAACTTCATTTCTTAATAGAATAGAAATGTATTCTGTAAAAAATTCAATATGCAGCAATGTGTATTTGCCTTCAGTGAAAGGCCATCTCAAAAAAAGAAAACACTTGATCTATCAAGCCAGCTTTCAGTTTGAGAACTGACTTGTCCAGTTAAAATGTTGGCTGGGATCCTAAAGTCTGCAAATGCAACAATGTATCAAGCTGTTCTCAGTTGTAATCTTCAGAGCACACTGTCACACAGTCATATTAGAATATCAGGCTCGCACACCCACACCAGAGGAGCCCTTTCTGTTTTGTATTCCTGGCAGGGAAAACATGACCATGTCTTTCACCTAAACTGCTTTCATTTATCTCCCATTATCTCCACCGTTTTGGGATGTAGCTCACAGGGAGATGTACAGGGTTTTGTATCTCACCCTTTGAAGCGCTAGCCCTCCAACAGTGCGGCGTTCCCTCAGTGCTGGCCTTCCGACAGTGCAGTGCTCCGTCAGCGCTGCCCTCCGACAATGCGGCGCTCCCTCAGCGCTGGCCCTCCGACAGTGCGGCGCTCCCTCAGTATCAGACTTGTACATGTGCTCTGTTCCAATGGTGGCTCTTGAATTGATGCCTCTCTCCAATAGAAGTATTTGCCAATTATCTGAGTTGGCATTATTTCGTGAGGAGAGTAAAGTCGCAATTTCAAGACCCATGCCTCTTTGAAACATGGGGACGTTTTGACAGGATTGAGTTATTTTGCCACCTTATATTTCTCACGTTATCTGTCTTTCTCGATCTCCATTTTGTAATTCTTACTGAAGTCTTCATATTTGTGTCTTTCTCCTTCTGGATTGTACATTTTCTGCCTATCTCTTTGTTCTCTTTGCTTTTGTCCTCCTTGTCTCTCTGAAGTTCCATATGTGATTGTCTTTGCTCTCAGTCCCTTTGTCTACTGTCTTCAGTCAAGTCTTTTTTGACTGTCCCTTCTCCAGAAACAGAGGCAATGATTTACCTCTCAGACAGAAACGTTACAGAGACTGATGTCTTTTATGTAATTATTTGTTCAGAGTACAATTTCTGGCTATGCCTCCGACACTCTTCCAGTGAGTAAAGATTTGAAGCTTATCCTTCATTTCATACATAAGAAACTCAGAGAGAAACACTCAGGGAAAATACGAACAATCAGGTCGAAGAGAACAAACTGCTGAAGGGAATGCAATAACCTGGGCCTCTCTAATGGACACTGGTACCATCTGCCACAGGGTAACAGATTGCTAGTTAAATCATATCTAAAGTATATCTGCTGGAGATGCAAAGATATTTTCCTCACCTCATTGCCTTTCTATGCTTTTGGTTTTCTTTGAACTTATACAAGACAAAAACTCCCCAAAGCTATTTCAAAATAGTAGAAACCTCAATGTGAAACAAAAACAGAAATTGCTGGAGAAACTCAGAAGGTCTGAGGAGAGAAAGCAAAATTAACATTTCAGGTCAAATGACCCTTCTTCATATGAGAAATTCTGAGCTTTTGAATGTACATTCAAGGAGGAATCTTGGGCAATGGCAGGACATGAGGTGAAATCAGGGGAGATGGTCAGTGAGATTCATCTCGACATTGAGATTCTCTCGCCTCATCTTGTTCACCTTTTACAAGTCACACAGTGAGATTCTTATGAGACAGCGGTGTGCTCCCAGTCGATGCTCATTATTACCTGTGAATCATCCTGTTTACTGCCCAACTTGCCATGGATTGGGATCTTACTGAACTCATTGTCACAAAACTCGACACAGAAACCAGAGCGGGCTGTCAGTGAGATTAACTTGCCACATGTTCCAAACAACCTCCATGTTGGACACTGGCACCAATATCTCAGGGAGCATGCTCCATGGGCACCAGTCACACAGCCCACATCCACAGACATCAGCAGCCAACATGTGCCAGCCTCTATGAACCCTCATGGAACATCTCTGATCCACTTACAGGTCACTCTGCCCTTCAGTGCTGCCCCTCAAGCTGGCCTGGTAACTCCCATTGTAACGCTACAGCAAGGACACTGTGTGCTCAGGTACACACCGCCAGCTCAGGGATTGCACCAGGCTGGATCTCTGGGACCCTCACTCACTGTCAGAGCACTCTCTCACACTGAGCTACCCGGGTACTCACAGCGTGCCTGCCTTGTGATGCCTTTTTGTGTTTTGCCCTCTCAGCCAAAGATACCGCGCTCTCAGTAGAGCTGTCCTGCCTTGTCATTTCGCACAGACACAAGGCCAGGAAGCTTGTCCTGGTTGTCAGCGAGCTTCAGTCCGGCCAAGAGGGATAGCCTTCGCTCGGGGGTCCCAGCACAAGAAGCCAAGGGCAGCCTCGATACTGGTCTGGGGGCCTGAACACAGTCTCAGCCTGAAACATTGACTTTCCAGCTCCTCTGATGCTGTATGACCCCTGGTGTGTTTGTCCAGCTCCATGTTTACTGAGTCTGGCTTCCAGCATCAGCAGTCGTTTCTGTCTCCAAGTCATCTGCTCAGGTCTGTCAGAGTCCACACAGGGGGTAAGAAGTTGGATGTCAGGCAGCCCACCTCCCCCCTTGGCACTTTCTGCCCCGTTGTGGTCTGTTTCTCTCCTGGAGTGAGAGAGTGGTGGGTATAACAGGAGATGGAAGTGGTTGACACAGTGTTACTGTTGGTATGGGGTGGAGGTGGGAAGTGAATGGGCAGCACAGAGGGCATGCAGGTTTAGTGGTGTCAGGGTCGAGATGGGTGAGGGTGCGTGAGAGAAGATGTTGCAGGCAATAGCCTCATGGTGAGAAACACTCTGTTAAATTGAACATGACTCAGACTTAGCCAAAAAGCTGTACAATGCAACTGCAAAGATAGTAAGAACTACCGATGCTGGAGTCAGAGATAACATAGTTGTGAGCTAGAGGAACACAGCAGGTAAGGCAGCATCAGAGGAGCAGGAAAGTTGATGTTTCGAGTCAGGACCCTTCTTCAGAAAAATTCATTTCTTCATTTTTGAAGAAGGGTCCCTACACGAAATGTCAGCTTTCCTGCACCTCTGATGCTGCCTCTCCTGCTGTGTTCATCCAGCTCCACACTGTGTTAACAATGCAGCTGCACATGTTTGTACAGCTTGTCTGATGTGCTTTGAGATTGTATCATCATAGTGACTCTAAGGTGAGGCTAATTAGGAGCACTGGTTATACGTGGGAAGGGGGAGGATTATGCCTTTGCCACCCCAATGCATGTTTCCACTTAGCCAAGATTGGGCACTTGTCCCTCCCTCTCCAACCTGACAGGCAGCTCATCCTGGTTTCCCGGGAAACAGCCACCTTTCTTGCCCCCAGGTGAATGGAGGGATGTCGGCTTTATGGCTTTCCACTGACAATAATTTCCTGTGAGGATCCTATTGCTGATGGGTTGGGAAAGTCACCCATTGACCTTCTCAGCTGGACACTATAATGAGCAGACAAGAATGGGATGAGTATTTCTCCACGACCAATGTACCTCATTATCTCCCCATCTCCTGACCTCCAGGGACAGAGAACTGCTCTGATAGAAACCTGTGCACAAACTACTGAAAATTCACAGTGTGTTTCCAATGACTTGATGGGCTAAATGGCCTGCTTCGACACTGTTGGGAATTCTATGAAACAATGTAATTTTGCTGAAGATTTATTGAAATCATGGTGTAGAGATGTAACCAGGTAATGCAGATAATTAGGTTCAAAAGTATTTTTTAAAAAAGCAAATTCCAGCAAAATAGGAAGAGAAATTTGTCCAAATTAAATGGCTGAAATAATTAACAAAAAAATTTCAGATCGATGCTGGGAAATATTAAAAAGGGTAAAAATCAATATTCAGTGAGAAGAAGGCAGCTAATGTGTCAAAGCTAGGAGGAGTGAATGAGGAGATTCTATCAAATGTGAAGCTGATGTAGTATTTAGGTTTAAATGGAAGAAAAAAAAACATGTAGGACAAATAAAAACAGGCAAGCCTCAAAAAACAAGATTAGAAAAGCAAAGAAGTAGTAAGAGGGGAATTAGTAAAGAATATAAAGAGCATTACAAAGGCGTTCAGTTGACACATTTGTCATGAGAGGATAGTTAGAGCAATGGTGATCTCCTGAAGGACCCTCTAATAAAGAGTTTGAAATGAGGGCTACACATCACTGAAGACATAAAAATTGGATTGTAGCAGCGCCAGAGAGGGGACTAGGAATGAAAGAAATGTGGATCGGTCCATGGCTAGAGGAAAGGAAGAAAATGATTTGTGTTGGGGCAATGCTGGGGCTGCATTTGGCATCTGTTTTTCCCGACTGTGTGTGGAAATGATCTACAATTACAAAGAGAAAATTATTGAAATTCATTGAGGCACAGTTTGAGGCAGAGCAAAGTTTGGGGAATGTTGAGAGGCAATCTGGTGGGTGTTCACAATGCAGTGTAGAATTTAAAGTTAGAGGTATTGAAAATAGGGAGAGGAGATACCATTTACATTCTAAGATAGGTAGAGGTTATGGGCTATTTCAAGTAGGAGAAGCCATTGAAAGGCATATGGAGTTCCCTACTGCACAGAAAACCAAGGCAGGAATGTAATGTTGAACATGAGAGACAGAGATTTGGATGTTTATAGCCAACACTCAGCTCTAGTTGAGGCTGCAATTCTGAAGAGTTTTGGTTTGGATAAATCGTGATTGGTTAGGGTAATGACACACTCAGGAGATGTTACAAATTTACTTTGCCCAAAAACAGTTGAGACAGAAAGAATGTTTAATCCTAACAAGGTCAAGTTAGAATGCAGAATTCATTCCACTGGTTAAATAATTTTCAGAAATCTTTTTGAAGGAGGAGGAGCAAATGATCTTCCTGAGAGGACAGCTCTTGAAGGATGTGGAGAGTGAGGGGAGTGTGAGACTAGAGTGGGTGTGATAGCAAAGTGAACAGACGAGAAAAACAATCTTGGAGAAAGCATTGGCTAATGGGGCTGCATTGTTGCCTGCTTTTGTGGTCTAATTTTGCAGCTTCGGGTTCTAATAATACATGCTTCACTGTTGTACCATTGCAGATTTAAGTGCTGTAATATTGAAAATTTGTTTTGTAATATTGCTGTTTTCCATGTTGTACTGTTGCAGGTTCTGTACTGTGCCACTGCAGGTTTCTTGCCTGTAACGTTGCAAGTTTCTGTCCGTTGCAGATTTTTATGTTATAACCTTTCAGGTTTCTGCAGTTTTGCAGATTAAATATGGCAATGTTCCCAGAGCAATTTTTCAGAAGGACAGTGTAAATTTCTGTGCAGTAAAATTGCAGGTTTCATTACTGTAATTGTGGCAATTTCTCTGGTACAAAATTGCAGGATTTTTGTGCTGCAGCATTGCAGGTTTGTCTGCTGTAACACTGCATGTTACTGTGTTGTAAAACTGCTGGTTTGTATGCTGTAACTTCGCAGTTTCTTTGTTATAACTTTGCATGTTACATTGTTTAGTGTTGCAGATTTCTGTGTTGTAATTTTGTAGGTGATTATGTTTAATGTCGGAGGTATCTGTTGTAACTTTGGATGCTTTTGCACTGTAACGTGGAGGTGGTGATAACATTGTGCTGTAACATTGGAGGTTTCTGTGCTATATCATTGTGGGTTTCGAGGCTGTGTTTTTGCAGGTATCTGTGCTGTAACATTGCATGTGACAATGCTATAAAATTGCAAGTTTCAGTGCTGTAACTTTGTATGTTTTTGTATTATGGATTTGTTGGTTTCTGTGGATTCTGAGCTGGAATTATTTAGGCATCTGTCCTGTAACTTTTTTTGCACTGATATTGTAGGTTTCAGTGCTGTAAATCTAAATGTTCCTGTGTTATAATAATGCAGATCGGGAGGCAACAGCCTAGTGGTGTTACCACTGAACTGTTAATCCAGAGACCCAGGTAATGTTCTGGAGACCCGGGTTTGAATCCCACCATGGCAGTTGGTAGAATCTTAATTCAATAGAAATCTAGAACTTGGAGTCTACTGATGACGATGAATCCATTGCCAATTGTTGGAAAAACCCATTTGGTTCACTAATGTCCTTCAGGGAAGGAAACTGCCATCCGTCTACATGTGACTACAGACCCACAGCAATGTGATTGACTCTTGACATAGCCAGTGATGCCCTATGATTTTGTATGTTTTTACGCTGTACCATTAGAGGTTTCCATGCTGTGGCATTGCAGGGCTCTGTGCAATAATGTGGTGATTTCTGTGCGGTAGAATTACAATTTTCTATCCCCTAACGTTGCAGGTTACTCTCCCATAATATTGCAGTTAAATGTGTTATAAAATTGCTGGTTTGTGTGCTGTAACTTTGAAGTTTCCTGTACAGAAGGTTGTAGGTTTCTGTGCTGTAATGTTGCGGACTTATGTCCTGAGGTATTGCAAGTTTCTGAGCTCTAATTATGCATGTTTCTATGTTCTGAGGCTGCTGGTTTGTGTGTTGTGATATTGCAGTTTCAGTGTATAATATATTGTAATCTGGCAGATTTCAGTGTTGTATTTTGGAGGCTTCTGTGCTGTAGTTTTCCAAGTTTGTGTACAATAACATTGTGGGTTTCTGTACTGCAATATTATAAGAATTCTATACTGTAATGTTACAGGTTTCTATACGATAATAATGCAGGCTTGTGTTGTTATATTGAAGATTCCATTGTTGTAATATAATAGGCTTCATTGCTGTGACATTCTATGCTATAACATTGCTTATCTCTGTACGGTAATTTTATATATGTCTGTCCTTTAATATTGCAGGATTCTGTCCTTTGATTATTTTTAAAAGATTAGTTCTTGGATGTGGATGTCACTGCCTTGGCCAGCATTGAGAAGGCTTTAGTGGATCTGCTTTCTTGAACTGCTGCAGTCCATGTGCTGTAGGTAGACCCATAATGCCCATAGGGAGGGAATTTCAGGATTTTCACTGAAGGAATGGTGATATATTTCCAAATCAGGATGGTAAATGGCTTGGAGGGGAACTTGAAGGTGGTTCTATTTCCATGTATCTGCTGCTTTTGACCTTCCGGATGGAACTTGTCATGGGTTTGGAACAAGCTGTCTAAGGAGCCTTGGTGAATTTCTGCAGTGCATCTTGTAGATCGTCCATTGCTGCTCATGAGCATCCGTGGTGGAGGGAGTGAATGTTTGTGGATGTGGTGCCAATCAAGCAACTGCTTTGTCCCACATGGTGACATGCTTCTTGAGTGTTGTTGTAGCTGTACACATTCAGGCAAGTGGGTAGTATTCCATCACACTCCTGACTCCTCATAAATGGTGGAGAGGCATTGGGGAGTCAGGATGTGAGCTGCTTAATGCAGTATTCCAAACCTCTAGCCTGCTCTTGCAGCAGCTGTGTTTATATGGCCAATCAAGTTCAGTTTCTGGTCAATGATAACCTCCAAGATGATGATATAGCAGGTTTCTGTTTTGTACATTGCAACTTTCAGGGTCGATACATTGCAGGTTTATGTGCTGTAATTTTCCAGATTTGTGCACAGTGATATTGCAGGATTCTGATCATAACATCGTAGATTTCTATGATGCAACTTCTGCAGCTTCCTGTGCAGAATAATTTTGTATTTCTGTGCTGCATCATTGCAGCTTTCTGTCTTGTAATACTGGAGAATTCTGTACGATAACAGGGCAGGTTTTTATCCTGTAACATTGCTGATTGTTGTGTTGTAAACTTGCACATTTTTGTATTTTAAAATACAGGTTTCTGTGTTTTGTTTTTAAGACTACGTTGTATTTTTTCATGTTGCCTTGCTGTACCTTTGTGGATTTCTATGCTGTAATATTGCAAGTTTCTGTGCCGTAATTTCCCCAGTTTCTGTGTGGTATTGTTGCATATTTCAGTACTGTTCAGTTGAAGGTTCTGTGTGATAATTTGTAGGGTCCTTATGTTGAAATGTTGAATGTCTCTTTGCTGCAATTTTGCAGCTTTCTGTGTTTTAGGATTGCAAGCATCTGTGCTGTAATATGGTAGTTGTCTGTGTTGTAACTTTTCAGCTTTCTGCTCCAACGTTACAGCTTTTCATGTTATAATATTGCTGGTTTCCCTGCTGTATTTTCCCAGGTTCCTCTGCTGTAACCTTGTAGGTTTCTGTGCTGTAAAATTGTAGATTTCTGTGTTCCAAAAGGCAGGCTTCTGTCCTACAATTTTGTAGGTATCCGTGATGTAACATCGCAGCCATCTACCTTGTAAAATTGCATGTCTCTACGCACAAATGTGCAGTTTCCTGTATTGTAATATTGCAGGGCTCTGTCCTGTAATATTATTGGTTTCTGTGTAATGTTGTATGCTTCAGTAGTGAGACATTAATCTATTTCATTTCATTCATTCATCCCCATTTTTGCAGACTTTTTCAGGAAATGAATTGTCATAAACATCAAAAGGATTTGAAATTATTTTAATAAGAATTGTAATTTTGGCAATGAATTAACTTTTCATAAATGGTTCCAAATTCAAGGGAATAAAGATTGAGACTGAATTGTCCATGTGGTTCTTCTTCATTGTAAATAAACCCACTCATTATCCCAAAATCCAGCCAGTCCATGCAATCCCATTCCTGGGTCAAGAGTAGAATAGGGAGGGCGATGGGAAGAGTCGGGGAACGAGTGGTGGAGAGGGAAGTGAGGATTAATAGGGTTAATATAGTGTGGAGCAGCAGTTCAGGCAGCATCAGAGAAGCTGGAGAGTCGATGTTTTGGGTTGGGACCCTTCAACAGGACTGGGAAGGGAGAAGGGATCTGGGAAATAAATAGAGAGAGGAGGGGTAGGGCTGGGGAAGGTAGGTGGAATAGTAATAGGTGAATGCGGGTAGGAGGTGGAGGGGACTGATCAGTGGGAAGTGTGGGGCGGATAGGTGGAAGAGAAGATGAACAGGTTGTGTCAGGTCAGGTCAGTTTGCGTGTGATGTCATTGTGGCACTGGAGGAAGCCCAGGATGGACATGTCACCCAGGAGTGGGAGGGGGAGTTAAAATGGTTGGCGACCAGAAGATGTTGTCAATTATCGCGTACAGGGCACAGATGCTCAACAAAACAGTCTCCAATTCTGCGCTTTGACTCACCAATATAGAGGAAACCAGATCGGGAGCAACAGATACAGTAGACCAGGTTGGAGGATGTACAGGTGAATCCCTGTTGTATGGAATGTTTGTCTTCAGCCTTGGATAGAGGTGAGAGGGGAGGTGAGAGGGCAGGTGTAGCACCTCCTGTGGTTGCAGGGAAAGGTGCCGGGTGTGGTGGGTTTGGTGGGGAGTTTGAAGCGGATGAGGGAGTCGCGGAGAGAGAATTCCCTACGAAAAGCAGATAGGAGTGGGGAGGGAAATATCTCTTTGGTCGTGGGGTCAGATTGTAGCTGGTGGAAGTGACGGAGGATGATACGCTAGATGCGGAGGTTGGTGGGATTGTATGTGAGGAACGGGGGTTTCTGTCTTTATTTTTGTTGAGGGGAGGGGGATGTTGACGGCAGAAGTGCAGGAAATGCAAGAGATGCGTTTGAGGGCATTTTCAATCAACAGAGGGGGGAAGTTGCGGTCCTTGAAGTAGGAGGACACCTGGGATATCTGGGAGTAGAATGCTCCATCTTGGGAGCATATGCGGCGGAGGCGGAGGAATTGGGAATAGGGGATCACATTCTTGCAGGAGGGTGGGTGAGAGGAGGTGTAGTCAAGGTAGCCGTGGGAGTCTGTGGGTTTGAGATAGATGTCAGTGCTGAGACGGTTACTGGAAATGGAGACGGAGAGGTCCATGAAGGAGAGGCAGGTATCAGAGATGGTCCAGGTGAACTTAAGGTTGGGGTGAAAGGTGTTGGTATTGGTGTTAGAACCGAGCGTAGGTGTTCCACAAAGCAGTCTCCAAGCCTCCGCTTGGTTTCCCCAACCTATGATCGGTTGGCGTCAAACGACTGCACCTCCCACTCACGAACCATTTCAACTCCCCCTCTCACTCCTTGGACGACACGTCCATCCTGGGCCTCCTGCAGTGCCACAATGATGCCACCCGTAGGTTGCAGGAGCAACACTTCATATTTTGCTTGGGAACCCTGCAGCCCAATGGTATCAATGCGGACTTCACAGTCTTCAAAATCTCCCCTCCCCCAACTGCATCCCAAAACCAGCCCAGCTCATCCCCAGCTCCCTAACCTGTCGGTCTTTTCTCCCACCTATCTGCTCCCACCTCCTACCTACCAGCCTCATCCCCGCCTCCTTAACCTGTCCGTCTTCTCTCCACCTACCTGTTCCTTTATCCATCTTCCATCCATCTCTCCCCCCCCCATTTATTTCAGAATCCCCTTCCCCTCCCCCATTTCTGAAGAAGGGTCTAGACCCAAAACGTCAGCTTCCCTGCTCCACTGATGCTGCTTGCCCTGCTGTGTTCATCCAGCTCTACACCTTGTTACCTCTACTTATCCATACTGTTTCCTGTTAACTAACCAATCCTGTATCTGTGGTAATACCTTGGGCCCTGAGCCATGAGATCTTATTTTGAGTAGTAACATTTCATATGGTTCCCCTTTTTCCATATTACTTGTTAATTCCTCAAAGAACTCCAATAAATTTGTCAAACATGGTTTATCTTTCACAAAATCATGTTGACTCTCCCTGCTTGTGTTGAGATTTTCAAAATAACTTGTTAAGAACCTCCATAACAATGGATACCAGCATTTTCCTAATGACAAATCTTCATCTCACTGGCCTGTAGATTCCTGCTTTTTATCTTCATCCTCTTTCTTTTCCACCAAGGGAAGGGAAAAGTGAATCAACATGAAGAATAACTCACTTGACTGTCTGTCCCTCTATCAGAACAAATTGTCCACTTCTGTCTTGTGGAGGTCCCAGGATCTTCTCCCTGAGACACTGCCCTCCATATTCAGGTTAAATGTTGTCTGTCATTTCGGATTGTGATGATTGGGACTAAGTGCATTGATAAGGACAAGCTGCTTAAACTGATGCTGATATTAATTGACGTTACAGATTCCTGAAAACTGCCCGAGTCTCTCACATTTTAAAACTGTTCCACTCAGAATTCACCGAAGCTTTTGATTCAACCAAACTTCCCCAATGAATAGAAAGGTATTTTATTGAATTGAATAGGTTTATAATCTTCAAATGTTAACTCGGTAGCACAATATAACGACTTCATTTACGGATTGGGCTGTAAAAAATAAAATTTAAGGCTGAATTAATTAGTCACTACCAGAGCGTGTGAGGTAATGGGTGTAGTGTTTGTAAATGGAAAGAAATCAATTCCAATAATGACCTCCGTCGCTATCTCACTAGTCATTTTGTCGAAAGTCAGAACGGTAGACATACATCCGAACACGTACAGTGAGCCGGTTACTGAACACGTGAAATTCCAGGATAAAGAATTAACAGCCACTACAACTGTCCTGATGCAGGGACATTCCAGGGTTAGACACAGATTCCTCTATGCTGTCCCCCAATCAAACACTCCCAGGACAGAGAGAGCGTGGGGTTAAAGCTACCTCTCCGCCGTCCGTGTCCAACACGCGGTTACCAAACGTTACTGGCCACTCAGTAACCCGGGTGATTTCCCCCCTGTCTAATCCTGGGTTATTGAACAGGAACAGAATTCTGAATCGATTTTTCTGTCAGATTCAATAATTCACAGAACCGATTCCACAAATCACACTAACATTGTCACAAGTTAATTAGCATTTCAAATGCAATAGAATCCCTTATTTTGTCTCACAACCAATCTCTCCTTAAATATTCCTCATTAAAAAGTGAAAGGTTGGTTAGGTTTGATTAAAGTACGTGATCACCTCATTTCAGTAAATGAAATAATTAAATCATGTAGAATAATTGGGAACTTTTAAAGGACAAATTTGTATTTAACTTGAGTTTTGCCAGCTTAATTAACTTTAATTTCTATATGAAGCTGTGATCTTCTTGTTCTGCCCTTCCATCTGCTCCTCAGACTCTACTGGTTTTAATAAACTGAGCCAGACCCATGTTAAACTGGGTTACACCGGGTGGGGTTTGCACTGAATGGGTGAGTTTGGGTGTTGGATAGTGAAGCATCCATGCTCCGAAATGCTTCAGAAAAAAAATTTTCTGAAGAAGGGTCTAGGCCCGAAACATCAGCTTTCCTGCTCCTCTGATGCTGCTTGGCCTGCTGTGTTCATCCAGCTCTACACCTCGTTATCTCCTGGTTGTGATTGAAGTGAATGTTTAATGCAAAGCAGGGAGAGTTCCCAGCCAACATCTGAGAATGAACTCTTCTATAGATTCCACCTCATGTGAGCTGATGTCCCTGCTTGTGGTTTTATTGATAGCTGCACCCCTTTAGAATGTGCCTGTCCTCAAATATTCATTCCGTCCCTTAGTGTTGGCATTTTTCATGGTTCGTTTGTGTCCTAATATTTTTAATTTCCTATTCATTGACTGTGTCTCACTTCCTTTCCCTCTCAAATCTCTGTGACAAGGATTCAATCCTGCATTCTCATCTTCCTGAGTGTGGCTAGGATAGGTGCTGTGTGCTGTCCTCTTTGGAGAAAAGGTGAACATTATCAACTAATTTTTCTTTGGGGTGTAACCCCCAAGTGGATAGCCATCGACTGTTTATGCGAGAGGGCTTTACAATTTGTAGTCCTCCCTGTTCGTCAGTTGGCTATGTCTGGATGGAGATCCTATAGTCTGTCATGTACATGGAGTGGCCTGAAACCTTGCTGCCCAGTGACGGGTGGTTAATGACCAGTTTCCTCCCCACCAACCCCTGAGCCACTATTGATGTGTCATGTGCCTTTTCCTCAGAGGAGCTGATCTTTGGAGCACCCCTGTCCAGTGGGATCCTTCAATCTTGTTGGAGTTACTCATATATCATTCACCGGCATGCTAGCTTCACCAAAAGTGACTCCTAGTGAATTACCATGTCCTCCTGCTATCTCTGAGCATGCCCATATCACAGCCTCCCTTTAGGGATACGTGCTCTGTGCTGGCCTGAGGCTTGATGTCATATGAATAAAGAGACAAGAAGAGGCCACTTGGCCCTTCAAACCTGTTCTGCTATTCGATAACATCGCGGCTGATCTGATTTTAACCTCAACTCCACATTCCTGCATATCCCGATAATCTTTTATCCCCTTGGATTCAAGAATTCATCTACCAATGCCTTAAAAATATTTAAAGATTCTGTATTCGGTGCCATTTAAGGAAGGAAATTCCAAAGCCTTTGACCTTTTGACAGGGTTTTTATTTTCTCATCTCTTTTTAAAAGTACTACAACTTTGACCCCTGGTTCTAGATTCTCCTGTAAGAGGAAACATTCTTTCAACATCCACACAGTCAAGTCCGCTCAGGATCTTGTGTGTTTGAAATAAGTCACCTGTGACTCTTCTCAACTCCAGAGAACATAGGCAGAGCCTGTCTAGCCTTTCCTCATAAGGCAGTCTGCTCATTCCAGGGATTACTCTCGTAAACCTTCTTTGAAACTCTTCCAACACATTAACATAATTCTGTTAGTACATTGACCAGTACTGTACACAGGCCTGCCGATGCAGTCTCACCAATGCCCTGTATAATTGATGCATAACTTCCTTAGTCTTGTATTCAATTCCTTCACAGTAAGCCATATCATTCTATGAGCTTTCCTGATTACCTGCTGTACCTGCAGACTAACCTTCGGTAATTCATTCTCTAAAGCTCCCAGGTCCCTCTGCAGCTCAGAGCTCTGCAATCGCTCACTGTCTGGATAAACCCATTTTCTGACCCAAAGAGGGTTGAAGAGATCACCTTTCTCTGAGATTTTGTCAATAGCTGCAAGTGCTGTACAGAAATGTTCTTGTGTCCTTTGACTGGCTCCTCTCCAGGAATGTCTGAGTTCATTTTGGAGTCGACTACTTGTTGTGCAGTGTCTTTAAGCTCCTGCTGCTCCTTGGTGTTCTGGAATGTAGTTCATTTCGAGGCTCCCCCAAGGCTTCAGTCATAATCTGAAACAAAGTCAGAGAATGCTGGAGAATTTCAGCAGCTCTGGCAGCATCAGTACAGAGAGAAACAGAATTAATGTTTCAATTCTGGTAAAATCCTCTTCAGAGCTGCTTTGCTGAGTTCCTCCAGCACTCTCCGTTTTTATTTCAGGTTTCCAGTATCTACAGTATTTTGCTTTGACTTCAGTTGCTATCATTGTGTTGTTTGACTCTCTGGCAGAGGTTCAGCTCAATACATCGTCCCCATTTGTTCCTTGCTTTCCTTGGGCTTGAGTCATCCAGGCCTCCTGTCCGTGAATCACTACCTGGAGTGGAGTTGGATACTGATCCAGTCGATTCCTCACTAGTGGGTGCATGCCTTATCCAGGCAGGCTGGGATACTCTAGGCTCTCTGCAACAGTCTTGCTGTACATGGTTGTGCTCTTTCTCTGGTGTCTTGCTGGTGATGCCCCTGCTACAGTCTCCTTGAAAAGCTGTGCAAAGTGCTGAGTTCCTGTTCTGGCTGGTGGCTATGTTTCTATGTAAAAGGCTGGAATATCGGGGACATCTCACTGTGGCCGATCATCTGAAACTTCTTTGATAAGAACTTGTTTGAAAACAGTCTGGATCCAGACAAGTGACAATAAAAGATATTCATATTCATAACCTTTATCTCTGCTGCCAGTGGGTGAAGAGACTGTAAGGTCATGCAGTAACAAACAGTCAATCAGACAGATGTAGACAGATTGCCGAGACTTGCAATCCTGCAGCCTCTCACTGAAGTGCCTTCTGGCTCATTGAGGCAGATGACGTGGAGGGCTGGAGGTGATCAAGCTTCAGCCAGCCACAGCATCAGGAGGATGAGGTGAGTTTGGGCCCAGTGCCTGGCAGCTTCAGCGATAGCTGTATTGGCAAGATTGACCCAACGCAAATCCATGGCAGCGACGTTGTCAGTAGAAGCAAGATGGTGCTGAGGATTGGTGCCTCCAGCTGGCTGGCTGCTTTGTGCTGCTGTTGGTCTCAGTGTCGGGGAGGAACAGCCCACGGCTAAGCACTTCAAAGGACTGTAATGTTGAACTTCAACTATTTTTTGATTTGATTTATTGTCACGTACCTAATTACAGTGAAAAGCTTTGTTTTGCAAGCAGTACAGGCAGATCATAGTAAACAAGGACATACAGATCATAGGGTGCTTTGACAGAACAGGGCATATGAGGTTACACTGCACAGGAGTTGCGCGATGCAAGATCAACATTAACAATGATCAACGTTATTTGAAGTTAGAGAGTCCATTCATCAGTCTAATAACGGCAGGGAAGAAGCTGTTCTTGAACGTGTTGGTGCATGTTCAGGCTTCTGTATCTTCTGCCTGACAGAAGAAGTTGTAGGAGATCGTTACCGGGCTGCAATGGTTCTTTGATGATGTTGGCAGCCTTTCTGCGGCAGCGAGCAGTGTAAATAGAGTCCATGGATGGGAGGTTGTCTTCTGTGATGGTCTGGGCTGTGCACACCACATTCTGTAGTTTCTTACGGTCCTGGGCAGAGCAGTTGCCGTACCAGGCCATGATGTACCTGATTTAGAATGCATTTAATAGTACACCTTTAAAATTTGATGAGGGTCCTTATGAACATTCTGAATTTGCTAAGCTACCTGAGGAATAAGATGCATTGTTGTACCTCTGTTATTTCTTTATTTTTCTACTTTATACCTAAGATTTTGTACCTAGGTGTTGTTGTGCCTAAGATGACACTGGGAATGGCAACCTTACACACTTTTCACTGTATCCCTGTACTTGAGTACACGTGACTTTAAATTGAATTCTAATTCTGTATTGAGCTTAAATCTTATTTAATTTCCATTGACAAAGCTTTACATTGTATTCCTCATCCATCTCATCTAACATTCTGAAGAGAGGCTGCTCCACTGATAGAATCTTCAACTACCTCAACATTAATAGGTCACTGGTTAGGTGGATTGATCATGCTAAATTGCCCATCGTGTCCAGTGGTGTGCAGGCTAGGGGGATTAGCCAGGGGAAATGCAGGGTTACAGGGATAGGGTAGGGGAATGGGACTGGGTGAGATGTTTTTCAGAGGATTGATGTGGGTGTGATGGGCTGAATGGCCTTTTTCTCACTGTAGGGATTCTATGTGGATCTGGCAGTTACATCAAAACAGGCCTACTCCGCCATTCAATGCAAACGTGGCTGATCATCCAACTCAGTCCCGTGTTCCTGCTTTCTCCCTATTTCTTTTGATCCCTTTAGCCCTAAGAACAATATCTAAATACTTCTTGAAAACAATCAATGTTTTGGGGCAGGGAAATCCACTAGGTCACCATCCTCTGGGTGAAGAAATGTCTCCTCCTCTCAGTTACCTATATCCCAGAGGTGGAAGCTTATGGCTGAGGTACACTATTCTGAAATGGTCTGTTCTCCCTCAAGCATTGCTATCTGCATTGGCGCTGGACACAGTTGGTGACATTTTGGTGACTCTGGTGCTTTTATCTGCCGAGTCGGTGCATTATTGGATGGTGGAAGAATTCTTTAATTCATAAATTTAACTGACTCCATAAATTTGGCTCATAATGGAGTCTGGGGCTTTGAGACTGTGGGGGCCAGGAGGAATGGTGATTGGAGGATGGAAATGTTTTGCTGTCAGGCTTTTTGGGGTAGAGATAGGTATTGAGTTTTTTGGGATATGGATGTTTGGAGTGGGTTTTTGGCATAAAGTTTTTAGGGAGGAGTGTTTGGGGAGGGATGTTTTGGTCATGGGTTTTTTGAGGTGGCGTGAGTGCTGGGAAAGTTGAGATGGCCAATACTCTCGGGACCAATGAGAGTGAGCAATGCTACCAGATTGATTCACCACCCAGTGAATGTATTGAGACAGGTATGCCCCCTAAGGAGGCAGACATTCTCCTCGAGTGTATCAGCAGGTCATGCAGAAGAGTAAAATCATTCTGGAATGTTCTCTGAGTGATTGTATCTCCTGAGACTTATAACAATCTGAGCACAAGGAGGTCTGAGGACCTGGGAAAATCAAATGTACGTCCACACTTTAATGTCCATTAACACAAAGTATGACATTGTGGGAGAACATTCTGTAAAGTCTGGCTGTAATAAAGCAAAGAACTGTAGGTGCTGGAAATTGAAACGAAAATAGAAATCGCTGGTGAAACTCAGCAGGTCTGGCAGCATCTATGGGGAAAAAGCTGAGTTAATGTTTTGATCCTGGTGACTCTTCATCAGAACAGTCAGGCTGACTGCAATTACACCTTGCATAGTTTGCACATATTTATCCCTCAAAGCATTTGTTGCAGTTGTTTGGTCTTGCTTCCTCATGTTTAAATCTCCGTTTTAAGGACTGTACATTTATTTTTGATTGCAGACTGAAAAGGGAAAAGGACTGTTTTAAAAACCAAGAATTATGGAATACTCGCTGTACGTTTTAAAAGCAATTGGCCCAACCCTGGTGGTCAGTACTATTTACAAGCTGCTTGTTTCAGCACTAGTGGATGGTTTATAGACAAACTGGAGCTAAACAGTGTGTTTCTGAAGAAGGGTCTAGACCCAAAACGTCAGCTTTCCTGCTCCTCTGATGCTGCTTGGCCTGCTGTGTTCATCCAGCTGTACACCATGTTATCTCTAAACAGTGTGTATTTGGTTGGCAACAGGTAGCTGATTGGTCTGTGGACTGCTGACCAATTATTGATAGCAAAGGCCTTTTGTCTGCCAATAACAATGTGATTGATTCCCAGGCGGTTGAACAGTTGGGTGATATGAATGGGAGAAACCATCAGACTGGCGGAGGAAGAGGGGCTGTTTTTGCTTATCAGTAAAAAACATCTCAAGCCTAAAGAGAGCAGGTTGTTTCTCTTTTCCAATTATGGTAAGCTGTGTCTTTTAATTGATACATCAGAGACCTTTATAAATGTGAACCACTCACCCTGTGCCCCTTAAAAACAAATGAAAATATCTGGAGGAGGGAGACTGAGGAGCAGAGTTCTGATTGGCATAAAGGGAGGCAGCGACCTAGTGGTGTTGTCATTGGTCACTGAACTTTTAATCCAAAGAATAGGTAATGTTCTGGGAACCTGAGTTCAAAACCTACTATTGCAGGTGGTGGAATTTGAATTAAATAAAAAAACTGGAAGTAAGAGTCCAATAATGACCATAAATCGATTGTCAATTGTCAGGAAAAACCCATCTGGTTCACTAATGTCCTTTATGGAAGGAAACTGCTATCCTTATCTGGTGTGACCCATGTGACTCCAGACCCACATTGGTTGGCTCTTAACTGCCCTTTGGGCATTTAGGGATGGGCAATAAATGCTGTTCTAGCCAGTGACCCCCTCATCCCATGTATGATTAAAACAAATTGTCTCAGCACACCCTGTGGACGGGGATGACTGAACTGCCTTCTCAGTCTTTCCCTCCACCTGTAAAGCCGTTTTATTGTTGTGTGTCTGCGTGTGTGTCTGTGTGTGTGTGTGTGTGTGTGTGTGTGTGTAGATGGGAATTTTAGGAGGATTAGAGTTTTAATGGGACTAGGGCACAGTGTACTGACATGGATAGAGAACTGGTGGCAACCAGGAAACAAACAGTAGGAATAAATGGGCCTTTTTTACCCCCGACTGGCAGGATGCAATAGTGGCATTCCACAGGGATCGGTGCTTATCCCTCAGCTAATCACAATATAGACACATGATCTGGATGAGGGAACTAAATGGGATTTCTCCAAAATTGCAGATGACTCAAAGCTGGGTGGGAGGGGGAGATGTGAGGAGGATACTTCAGTGTGATTTGGACAGGCTGAGTGAATGTGTAAATGCATGGCAGATGCAGTGTAATGTGGATAAATGTGAGGTTATCCACTTTGAATAGTAAACACAGGAAGACATTATTATCTGAATAGCAATGAATTGGGGAAGGGGAGGTGCTCTGAGACCTTGGTGTTCTCATGCACCAATCACTGAAAGTAAGCGTGCAGGTGTAGCAGGCACTGAAGAAGGCAAGTGATATATTAGCCTTCATAGCAAGAGGATGTTCATACAGGAGCAGGGATGTTTTGCTGCAATTGTGCAGGAGCTTTGGTGAAACCACACCCTGGAATGTTGTGTGCAGTTTTAGTCTCCTTATCTGAGAAAGACTGCTGTGGCAATGGAGGGAGGTTTAAACAAAGGCTTACCAGACTGATTCCTGGAATGGCAAGACTGACATCTGAAGAGAGACTGGATTGGTTTGGTCTATATTTACTGGAGCTTAGATGAGTGATGGAGGGAGGGAGTCAAAGAAATTTATAAAATTCTAATTGGACTGGACATGGCAAATGCACAAAGGATGTTCCCAATGACTAGGGAGCCCAGGACCAGGGGTGACTGACTAAGGATGCCGGGGCGGGGCGGGTAAACCTTCAGGGAATGAAATAAGGTGAAATTTTTCACCCAGAAAATGGAGAACCTTTGGAATTCTCTCCCCCAGAAAGCATTTGAGGCTGACGCATGGAAAATTTAAAAAACGATGCAGTCATAATCCTTGGGGCAAAAGGGATCAAAGGGTTTGGGGAGAAAACAGGAACAGAGGTGGATGATCATAGTAAATGTTGGGGCAGGCTCAAAGGGCTGAAAGGCCTACTCTTATTTTCCATGTTTCTATGTAACCAGTACAGTTAGACCCTGATGCTTCAAAATTGTTTATCTGTACCTAGAATCTATTTATGGTAGAATCTATGGTTTGTACTTTCTGTCAACCTGGTTTGAAAGTAAGGTAAATCAAGGAATTTTACACACTTTTAGAAATCCTTCATGTTTGTGATTGTGGGAACAGTGCATTCTCCCAGTGAATTGTTTTGAGTTTTGGGCTGTTAGCCAGGAGTGATTCGAAACCGAGGTAGTGAGGGTTCAGGAGTGTTATAGGAAATAGCAGTGCTTCATTAACACTTCAAAGAAAAAAGTAAAAGAACAGTGGTCAGCAGGCAGCCATTGAGAAGCTGAAAGCAGTCCTAATAAGTGAACCATTATTGGCTGCCTGTGTTTTTTGCAGACCTTTCAAAATGGAGATTAATGCTGGTGATCCGAGCGAAGGTACAGTCTTATCACAGATGATGAGTTAGGAATAGAGGAGCCAGTGAAATAATACTCCCAGAAACTAAATGAGTATCTGACGCAGTACTGTACCAGAAAGAGACTTTGGGATTATTATTGGCCCTTCACCACTTTGATGTCCATATCCAACATGGAAACAAGGAAACACACATTTACACCGATCATGGTCCATAGCCTTCATTGAAAAATTTCAGACTGGGAGTGTGAGATGATTCAGACTGATTCTTTTGTTTCAACTATTTAATCTAACAATTGTTCAGATTGCTGGAAAAGATCATGTAATTATAGATGCATTGTGCCAAGTGTAAAATGTTGTGGAATAAGTTAAAGGTTTAAGAAATGCCAAGATTGGTTCAGGTTGTATAAGGCAAGCGGGAAGAATGAGTGACTGTTGGTCTATGTCTTAAGATCATAAAATGGAAGAGCAGATGTAGGCCATTTGGCCCATTGAGACTGCACTGTCATTCAATGAGATGATGGCTCATTTGATAATCTTCGTCTCAATTTTCCTGCCTTTCCCCCAAAATACTTGATTCCCTTACTGATTAAAAATCTAATTCAACATTCAATATACTTAATGATCCAGCCCCTGCAGCCCTCTGCAGGAAAGAATTTCACAGATTTACTACTTATAGAAGAAGTTTTTATAAATATAGAAAGAAGAAGTTCCTCCTCATCTCTACTTTTACTAACCCCTTAATCTGAGATATGTCCTCTGGTTCTAGACTCTCCCACAAGGGGAAGCTTTGTTGTATACATCCTGTAAAGTCTTCTAAAAGCCTTATATATTTCAATAAGGTTGTCTGTTATTCTTCTAAACTTCAGTGAGCGCAGGCCCAATCTACCCAACCTATCTTCATAAGGCAATCCCTCCATTCCTGGTATCAGCCTAGTGAACGTTCTCTGTTCTGCCTCCAATATCAGGATACCCTTTTCTTAGATATGGGTCCCAAGACTCTTCTCAATAATCCAACTATGGTCTGACAAGTGCCTTGAATAGTTTTGGCAACACTTACCTAATTTTATACTTTTGAAACATAGGCCAGCATTCCATTTGCCTTCTCTATTACCCACTGAATTTGGAGGATAGCTTTTTGTGATTCATGACCAAGATCTCCCAAATTCCTCTGTGCTGTAGCTCTCTACAGTTTTTCTCCACTTAAATGATGATCAGTTCCTCTATTCTTCCTATCAAAGTGCATAATCTCACATTTTCCCACTCACTTAACCTGTCTAAATCTCATTGCAGACTCTGTCTTTCTCACCACTTGCCTTCCCTCCTATGTTTGTGTTATTTGCAAACTTGGCATTATGTTTCTTCATCCAGGTCATTTATATATATTGAAAATAATTGTGGCCCCAGCACTAATCCCTGTGGCACTTCACTAGCTATAGATTGCTATTCTAAAAATGCACCCCTGGTCCCAACTCTCTTTCTTCTATTAGTTAGCCAATCCTCTATCCAAGTTAATGTGCTACCTCTGGCATCATGGATTCTTCCCTTATTAAGTAGCCTTATGTATGGTACATAATCAAATTCCAAAAATCCAAATATATTACACCCACTGTTTCTCCTTTATCTATCCTGCTTGTTAACACCTCAAAGACTTCTAGCAAAGAATTTCTTAGGCATGATTTCTCCTTCATGTAGCCATGTCGCCTTTTCTTGGTCACATTCTGTCTTTATAAATACTCTGTTATTATGATGGACATTTTCCCAATAACAGACATTAGCTAACTGGCCTGTAATTACCTATTTATTGTCTCCGTCCCGATTTAAATAATGATGTTACACTGGCAATTTTTCAGTCCTCTGAGACTCTTCCAGAATCTAAAGATTCTCCTAAGATTCCTACTAACACATCTACTTTCTCGGTAGTTCTTTCTTTAATATCCTAGGATGCAGCCCATCAGGTCTAGAGGTTTGCCCGAACTTTAGACTCATTCATTTTCTTAGCACCTTTTTTCTCTAGTGAGATTTATTGTATTTACTACCTCTCAGCTTTTGCCCCTTAACCTTGATTATTGAGTAATGTTGGAATGTTGTTTGTCGTCTTCTATGAAGACTGATGTAAAGTATTTACTCAACTCCTCTGCCATTTCCTGATTCCCCATTATTTCCCCAGCCTCATTCTCTGAGGGGCCAAAATTCACTTTGGCTTCTCCCTTCCTTTTTTATATATTAAAAAAAAGTTCTTTCTCTCAGTCATGCTAGTTTACCCTCAAAGTTTATCTTTTCTTACTATTATGTTTTTGGTCCTGTTTTGTTTTTTTTTAAATGTTTCCAATCCCCTGCTTACCACTGATCATAGCCACTTTGTACTTTTATTCTTTCACCCTGATGCTATCCTTAACTTCCCTATCCCTTTCCAAAACTGAGATATATATTTGTTATGAGCCATGAACTGTTTTCTTAAACATCTGTCATTTATTTCCTCAACTGCCTTTGCTGTTGAACTCCTTCCCAGACTATTCCAGGCATCTCCACCAGCATTCCTTTATAATTGCCCTTCCTTAAGCTTAGCACAGTTGCTTCTGAGCCAGGTTCTTCCATATCTACACTGTTATGGTCCCTGATTCCTACGGGATCTTTTACTCTGACATAATTTATTAAACTCGCCTCATTCCACGTCACCAGATCCAAGGTAGCCTGATCCCTGGTTGGATCCAAAATGTGCTATTCCAGGAAACTGTCCCGAATACAATCTATGATTTTTTTTCTCATGGCTTCCACTGCCAATCTGACTAACCCAACCTATGCGAAGATTAAAATTACCCTTAATTAGTGTACTTTTTTTTTGTAAAATATTTTGTATTGAAACACATTTTTGAAATGATATTTCATTTTTTAAGGGAGGAGGTATGTAAAGACTTTTGTAAAATTTTTTGGTGTTTTTAGTGTTGTGGACATAAATAGAAAAGTAACTGTTTTTAAAATCAAGGATTGCTGCACTTTTTACAGCAAGTTGCCTGACCCTCATTGTAAGTACTGTTTACACAGCTGTGTTTGGAAACCTGGTTACGGGTGAGCTGGATCTCGAGGCTATGTGTGAATAGAGCTTTGGCTAACACCAAACAGTTGCCTGGACTAGTGAGCAGTTATTGGTGACAAAGGCCTCGTGCCTGCTAACAATGATGTGTTTGGCTGCCAGGTAGCTGAACAGCTTGAGGCGTGAATATTCTGGAGGAAAGCCAAAAGGAAGGAGCTGTTTTTGCTCCACAGTTAAAAGCCTCTCAAGCTTGAAGAGAGCCAGTTTATTTCCCCTTTGCAGTTGCTGTAAACTGTTCTTCTTAATTGATGTGTCGGAGACCTTTATAAATGTGAACCAGTCACCCTGTGCCTCTTACAAAAAGTACCTGAAAAAGGGAGACTGGGGAGCAGACTTCCGATTGGCAAAAGGATCACCTCAGTAAACCCTGTGGATAGGGATAACTGAATTGCCTTCACAGTCTTTCCTTCCATCCAAAACACCGATGCTTCTTTGTGACCACAGCAAATTTCTCCTTTTGCTGCACATTTGGTGGCACTGCTTTTACTCACCATGTCCCCTAATCCCACGATCTTTCCCTTGACACGTCCTCTCATGCACTCAAATCCTCTCTTTAAACCGTCCTCATTGTGCAAGTACAAGTTGGTGATCCCATTCCCTCAGAATCCATGTTGTTTCTGATTAGAACATTGTGAAGCACCAAAGTATTATTTTCTGTTTGTCATTCTGTAAACTCCTGCAGGAGTTGAGGAACAAATTGAAGCAAATACGTAAACCTGGGATATTTAAAGCAAAATGTTAAAATTCATAATGGAAATGATTTTAACCTTCTTCCATCTTTTATCAACCCATAACATACACACCCAGTATATAAAATACGGAGAAATATTGAAACTCTCAGATTAGATTTGATTCTGCTCAATACGGGTTGTATTATTTGACAGCACTCAGACCTTTTCACGCAAATACTTGTTTCCAATGATTCCTATCAATCAGACTCAGCAGTGGGCAGTGATTAACCCCTGACCTTCCACTAGACAGTTTGTGGACACAGATCAGGGCTCATTGAATCTGCTTCACGTCCTGGGCACCATGTCACCCTCCTCCATCTATGAACTGCTGCTTGGAAATTTTAACACAAAGAGTCACAGCAGTGACTAATTCATTCCTCACCCAATATCTGGAGCACTTGCTTTCCAAATGGGCAAGTGGGTCAGTGTAGCGATCCTGGGACCAAGATGTCAGCTGACTGAGATGGATTAGATCAGCTAGGACCCAAGGTTAACGCAGGGTCATCACAGATTTGAATGGGATTATGTTGTTTCGGTCTGAGCTGTGAATTTATCCCCAGGGATCATGAAGAATGCTAAATAATTTCACCCTGGAAAAAAAGACTTGTTCATCAGCTCCATTAGTCAAACAGAATCTGCATAAGCAAATGTGTTTAATTGCAAAATATGTGTTGTCATAGAAATAGAAAACTCCATTGCAACTTAATGAAATTTGGAAGGATTATTAATTACACTATAAAGCATCAATAATGAGTTTATTCAAATTATTTTCAGCTTCCATCTGCAAATCAGCTTCATTATAAAATAGACCTCTATAGGTGTGTCACACTCTGTGACACAAGAAGATGTTTAGAATACACAATGAAACAGATTCCATAGCAGGACTCCTATTTTCTAAGTAATGTACTTGAAGTGTTGATAACATTTCTGAACAATGCTTTGCTCAGTTACTCTTAGCAGCAAGGCGGCAGGAAATGGTTTGAGAGAAGGAAGGTGGAGTGGATTCATTGTTATCCCTAACAAATACAGGGAAGGGATAAAGCCATCAGCAAGATGAGGAGAGCATCCATTTAGATGAAGGTTAGAATTAATAATTTGAGAAGTTATGCTAAACCTGTGTGAGACCTTGGTTAGATCTGGTGTGCAGTTTCGATGTATTCAAAGGGAAACCAGACGAGTATATGAGGTAGAAGGGAATGGAAAGTAATGATGGCAGGAAAATGGAGTTGAGAACCATCAATCAGCCATTATCTCATTGAATTGTGGAGCCGACTTGATGGGCTGAATGGCCAAATTCTGTTGTTCCCTCTTCAGATACATTTAGTTGGGAAAGATGGGAATAGGCTGAACTGAAGCAAAAATACCAGCATAGGCTGGTCAGGATGAATGGCCTGCTCCTGTGATGTCAGTCTGATGCAGCCCCATGTAAGAAGTTTTGTTATACCAGGAGCTAGAAACCTAGAAAATAGGAGCAGGAGTAGATCTTTCGGCCCTTTGACCCTGCTTCACCCACCAATATGATCATGGCTGATCATCCAACTCCATCCCCTGTTCCCTCTATTCTCCCATATCATTTGATCCCTTTAGGCCAACTACTTTATCCAACTCCTTCTTGAAATCAGACGATGTTTTGGCCTTGACTGCTTTCTTTGGCAGAGAATTCCATAGGCTCATCATTCTCTTGATTTAAAAAAAAATTCTCCTCATCTTGTTCCCAAAGTCTGGAACATAAACTTGCATTCACCTTGAGCCTTTAATGAAATTCGTAACCTAAACTACTTTCAGAATTGATTTGCCACTGAGCGACAGAAAGCAATGTTAAGGTAGGCGACCAAAAGGCGATGAAAGTGTGATGTTTTCTGACGTGTGTGAAAGGAGTGAGAGGTGGCAAGGCAGAGACAGTAGAGCAGGAATTCTGGGGAGTGGAATGGGTAAAGAGAAAGTCAGTTTTCCCTGGAGACAGAGAAGGTAAAATACCAATGAGGGAATAGAGTCTGCTAGTGTCTTTGGAGGAAGCCAGTACATCAAGTATAACTTTAAAAATATCGTTAGCAGAATAAGCAATGGGATCTGGTTTTCATTGAAAGTGTCTTTACAGCCAGGTGAACAAATTGTATTTGTGTTCATTCTAATTTCCCAGAGTGCTGTAGCGGTAGAGTTTGTGTCTGAGATGCACCAGCCCACCCCCACCCCCCTCACTACTTCATCCTGAGCTGCCTCTGACTGAATTTGCTGCCGTTAAAGTCAACGCAGACATTCTCCTTTCATGTGGCCTCAGAGATTTGTTTGCACTGGCAGCTTTGTCTTGCGTTTGATCTTCAAGCTGCCCTGATATTCACACAGGGCCTGCACTCACTCCAATTAATGTGTATGTGAGAAGTGGCAGTTTCAAAATAAGAGCCTAAGAAAGTGAACTGAGAGCGAAGGTCACTGACAGACAATAAAACAACAGGCTGACTCCCACTGCCCTCTCCCTGCATTGAGGTCACCTGCCCGTCCTATTCTGCTTTTCACCTCCTCTCATTTCATTCCAGCTCTCTCTCTGTCTCTGTCTTGTGACGGGACTCAGTTCAGCAGAGGCTGGGAATTAAACTGCATTGGTCTGTTTTAGAAAGCTTCAGTGAATTGTTCACAGCCCACTGTACCATCAGGTCATAAACTCTTTCTTACGTTGGTTCAAGGTAATCTAGTCTTCCGTAGTTTTCAAATGAATCCCTCTATAATATTTCTGAGGTAAAATAATAAAAAATATTATACTCCATAACAATTAGCAACAGCAGCCCACAACCGATCACGGAAATAGTCTTTCAAATATTCATTGCTGCAAAAATCACAATGTAGCAGGAACTGGCCATGATTAATATTTAATTGCAATCTATTCGCGGAAAAATATTCTTTATTATTAATGAAACACTGGGCAAGTAAATCTTTCTTAAACTGGCAAGTGACTGTTTCTCAACCCGACTGTAGCTCCATCCTCAAACATTGAACAACTCTGCAACAAAACCAGATTGATTCCTGGGATGGCAGGACTGACCTTCAGGGACAGACTGGACCGATTAGGATCATATTCTTGGGAGTTTAGAACAATAAAGGAACATCTCATAGAAGTCTATAACATTCTAATAGAACTAGACCGGATAAGCACAGGGAGGAAGTTCTTAATGACAGAGGAGTTAAGAACCAGGGCTGACAATCTAGAAATAAAGGGTAGGCCATTTAGGACTTATCTAAAGATGAAGGGGAATTTCTTCTCCCAGAGAGTGATGAGCCAGTGCAATTCTCTGCCACAAGAAACTGAGGCCAAAACATTGAAGATTGTTAAGGGGGATTGGTATAATTATTACAGCTAAAGGGATCAAAGGCTATGGGGAGAAAGCAGGAACAGGGAATTGAGTTGGATGATCAACCATGGGAGAGTCAAGGCCTGGAGGGCATAATGCCGAATTAGGGTTATCCATTTAATGCAGAGATGAGAAGGAATTTCTTCTGAGGGTGATGAATCTGTAGCAGAGCAGGCTCGAAGGGCCAAATGGCTTCCTCCTCCTATATTCTGTATTTCTATGGTTCTAAAACCCACCTCAATAAGTAAAAGAATGAGCAGAGCCCAACAGGGAAAGCCAGTCAACACTGAATACACACTTACACACCCCAGGCAAAAACATTCCAACCCTGGGCAATTACATTGGAACATCAGATTGCAGGATGGTACATAAACTGGATTATTGGTGGGGTTATTAAGATGGGGATATGGAGAAGGGTTGCTGTATGAGCTTAGAAACAACATCCGTGCCTTCAGGTTAACATCAAGCAAAACAGTGACAGCAGCACAACTGAGCAAGTGAGGAATTCTCATGTTCACTACGGTCAAATCCATAGCTCAGGAGATTCCTAAGTGAGCATGAAATCAGCATTCATTATAATATGGTCTTGGAGTTCACTCAGTCAAACATTCCAATCACCAGATGACCCCAGAGTTGACCTGTCAATGTGACTATTCTTACTAAATGGCATGCTCCTGACCAATGGCTGTTAGACTGAGCCGACCATTCCTGAGACTGCACCAGCCCAGACCAGTCCAAACCAATCTAGCCCAAGCCATGAAAGCATAAAACGTGGGAGCAGACCTAAGCTGTTCAGCCCATCAAGCCTGCTATACAGTTCAGTGGGATCATGGCTGATCTAATTATCCTCAACTCCACTTTCCTGTCCTTTCCCCATGACCCTTGATTCCTCTCACTGAGTAAAAATCTATCTGCCTCAGCTTTGATATATTTAGGTACCCAACCTCAACAGGTCTCTGCAGTAAAGAAGTCCACAGATTCAGCCTGCTTTGAGAGAAGAAATTCCTCTCATCTCTGTATTAAATTGACAGCTCTTTATTCTGTGATTATGCCCTCTGGTACTTCACTCTCCTACAAGGGGGAAACAATCTTTCTGCAACTAACCCATGAATGCCCTTAACAATCTTGGATGTTTCAATAGGGTTTCTTCTCAGTCTTCTAAACTCCAATGAAGATAAACCCAAGCTACTCAACCTCCCCATATAAGACAGTTCTTCCATCCCCAGGATCGGCCTAGTGAACCTTCTCTGGACTGCCTCCAGTGCCAATATACAAGAACAGCTTCTTCCCAGCTGTCATCAGGTGTATGAAGGGACGTCTCATATATTAGAGCTGATCTATGTCTGCACCTTCTCTGTAGCTGTAACACTATTTTCTGTTCTATTACCCTGATGTACTTATATCTGGTATTATTTGTCTAGATAGCATGCAATACAATACTTCTCCCCGCATTTTGGCCCATGTGACAATAATAAATCAAACCAAATCAAATCTTTCCTTTGATAAAGTAATCAAATCTGTGTACATTATTCCTGCTGTGGTCTGCCTATTGCCTTGTCAATATCCCTCTGCAGACACTTTGTGTCATCCTCATCACTTGCCTATTCCACCTATTGCTGTGTCATCTGCAAACTTTTTGTGATATTACATTCACTTTCCTCACCCAAGTCCTGAATATATTTTATAAATAATCGTGGCCGAGCACTGATCTCAGTGGCATTCCTCCAGTTGTATGTTGCAATCCTGAAAATGCTCCCTCAACACAACTCTTTGTTCTCTAACAGTTAGCCAATTCTCTATCCAGGCTGATAAATGACCCCAAACACCATGGGCTCTTATGTTATTAAGTACCCTTGTGTGTGATTGATTTGAAACATTAACTCTGATTTCTCTCCACAGATGTTGCCAGACTTGCTGAGCTTTTCCTGCAATTTCTATTTTTGTCTCTGATTTACAGCAGTCCTTTTAGTTTTTATTATCAAACACCTACTTGTTATCACTAAGACTAGCATCAACCGTTCAGCAGTAGTTCAGGAACAAGTGGATGGTTTGTAGACAAACTGGAGCCAAAGGGTATGTGAGAGTGGAGCCTTGGCTGGCAACAAGTAGCTAATTGGTCTGTGGACTAGTAACCAGTTATTGATAGCAAAGGCCTTTTGTCTGCCAATAACAATGTGATTGATTCCCAGGCAGTTGAACAGTTGGGGGATGTGAATGGGAGAAACCATCAGACTGGTGGAGGAGGAGGGGCTGTTTTTGCTTATCAGTAAAAAACATCTCAAACCTAAAGAGAGCAGGTTATTTCCCTTTTCCAATGATGGTAAGCGGTGTCTTTTAGTGGATACATCAAAGACCTTTATAAATGTTAGCCAGCCGCCTTGGTGTGTCTCTTGCAAACAAGTAAAAGATCTGGAGAAGGGAGACTGAGAAAAAGCTGATTGGCATAAGGATCATCTCAGGAATTCCTGTGGACAGGGACAACTGAACTGCCTTCCCAGTCTCTTCATCCACCTGTTTTACCCATGCTTTGTCTCTGCTTGTATCCCTCTGTATGTGTGTGTTGGGGGGGGGGGGTAGTTTATAAAGTGATTACAGTTTATTGTAGAGTTATATCCCACCACTTCATAATTATTTACCTGCAGCAAATTTCCATTTACTTGTATTAAATAATAACTATTGTTAAGTACAGAAACCTGGACCATTACTTCCTGTCAATCTGGGTCTGAACAGAGAGGTACACTGGGAAATTGTTATACTGAGACCATTCACTCTGACTCCACATTCTTATGATGACTTTCCACTGTCTATGTGACAGGCCCATGTGCTCAAACATTAATTGATTTCCTGTGTGTTTCATTTATCAAGTTGAGTTTCAGCAAATTTCTGTGACATCAAAGCTTCTTTGAATATTTATTTTCCATTATTTAATGGAATTAAGAACCTGTGTCCAATCCATCCATTCACAACTTTGGCCAACATCCCATGTCTGTAAAGACTATAAAGCTTGATTAAGAGGTTAATGACGTGGGCTGAAGATTAGCCAGCACAGAATTAACACAAGTTTATCTTGTCACTTCAGCCTGTTTTATGGAAGTGACTGGAGTCCAATTTGAATTCTCTCATCTGTGAATCAATTACAACATGAATACTGTGACAATATTTTATCAGGATTTTCTGGGCTTTTCATTTGTCAGAAATTATCCAGTGGGAGGTGTCTTCAATTTATTGTCGCTAAATTATGTTCCCACCCATTAACACTCTTCTAATGTCATTACCGATTTGATGACACAACATTGTTTAGTTAGACAAGTATTTACACTCCATGTCAGCTTCTGTACAGTCTCTTTAATTGATGCTACTGTGGTCATTGTTCTGCCGCAGCTTTGCTCCACAAACACTTTCAAAGCTGCAGAAAGTTGGTCTTTTTCCCAAATTTTCCCCTAAGAAATCAAGATAAAAAACATAATTCATTTTTAGCCATTACTCTACACCTCATGCAGCACTTCCCTCCCAAATCTTGCATCTTTTATGCTCCAAAGTCATGTTTCTCTTTTTTTTGTATTATCGCATGTTTGTCTAATTACTTCCTCTGATTAGCTCCTCAGCAAGTTGTCCTTCACTCTTCACAGTTAACGTTTTCCCAGTTTCTTAGCCTCAAGCTTAAATTTCCAAGAATTTATTTCCAAACTTTCCTTACAATTCCCCTTAACCCTACCTCTCAAGAATTTGTTCACCGTTTGCCTGTTTTCTCATCTTCAGCTCTCCCTTTAGTGGGTCTTTGTTACCTCGTACACCTTTCTGCACTTCTGGTCTTTCCTCCAGTCCACAGACCAGTTAATATTTCTCAGTTTATCATGATTTATTTATTCAGCTGCCATGGCTCAGACAAATAATCCTTGGTAAACACATCATATTTCAACTCATACAAATAAAGCTAGAATTTCCCTACAGACCCCTGTGAAGAACATGAGAGGCAGTCTTCATCTATTGGCATTTTAATCCAGGATCATTGTTTCAAGACAGAAGGTATTTCATTCTTTCAAATCTTAATCCTCGATGAATGATTCCATCTCTAACAGCCAATGTGATAAAGTGTGGCTGGAGAGTGAAATAAACCTGCTGTACATTCAAACAGCAACAGCTTACCATTTCTAAACAAATAATTACATTGCTTCAGAATGAGTTCTTCAGTAAATAGACACACTTACAGTCACATGACTGGCCAGAGACACTAAACTTAAATCATCCCCCTTTAAATTCTGACAGCAACTCAATGAAAGCAACACTTGAGTCTTTTTGAGGTTTATCTTCTTGTCACCAGGTTTTTCACAGTTCATGCCAGAAATGTCTGAAAATCTCATACGTCAGATTGCATTCAGCCTTGTTGCAGAGTCAGTGCAGCAAATAGTGAACTTTATCCCTTCTTCCTTCGGCTATCTGAATGCAATCAACAAATCTTCAAATCAAGTGGAAGTAGATACTCTGTCAAAGTTGTTGAAAGATGCCCTTGTGTGTTATTGTGTGTGGAAATGTGAGGAGCAGTCAGGCTGGATATTGGCCTTAGTCATGAGAAAACTGCACTTGCCATTTGTGGAGCTTGTTTATGAGCAGCAGCTAATGGTGTTTGGAGGTCCCTCTGCAATCTGTTCTCCGACGACATACTATCAGTCTGACCAGGCATCATACCAGCAAAACTCTTCAACTTATCAAATTGAAGAAATCCTCTGACAGCACTAAAGAATCTAACGTAAGAATGGTCAGAAATTTTAATTTAAATCATTCTGTTCAGAAAGTTTGATGTTGAGATGGAATAAAAGTTTCGACTAAAGGATGTCAATCAGACAAAAAGGAACATGTTATTTGTTTTTTTTAAATCTCCATCACTAAGTAGAATGTGAAGGAATGAGACATGTGGAATGACACTTTCAGTGCAGTGAGGTTGTTTGGCAGTTATTACAGCGTGGAACATTCACCTCTCCTGCAAACATCAATCACCCTGTACTTGGACTGCTGTGTCTGTATTTATTTGGGAAGGATGTGCAACCACTTCCCAGCCTTTGACTGACTCAATGTTGAGCCTCACATGGAGATTTCAGTGCTGTTCACTGACAACAGGCTTTCCCACTTATTCTGCTGGAGTTGGAATTCTATATGCCTCATCCAGGAGCAGACTGTCTCACTGCTATTACCTGCCTCAATCTGATCCCTCAATCCCAGCCAGGGCAAACAGTGACAGGGTGGTAACATCCCTGAGCAAGTCATCCGGAACCCCAGGCTAATGCTCTAGGGCCACCTGTTGGAATCCCAGTCTAGCAGACAGTGCAATTTTAATTCAATAAAAATCAAGAACAAAAGGTTATCCAAATGTACCGCTGTTCGTTAATTGTCAAAAAACCCGCCTGGTTCACTACTGGCCTGGTCAACATGGGACTCCACACCCATAAAAACCTGGTCACCCCCACCCACTTGCCCTCCTCCTTCCTTACAGCCTAGTCACCCTTCAATCCCACCCCCTCCCTCCCTCCCTCCCTACAGGATAGCCAGAGGTTAGACTGTGGGGCTGAAAGGCAACCAAAACTTTAAAAGCAGCACCTGTAACAATAGTAAATATAGATTGCAAACCAAAAGTGCTCTGTGTGAGAAATGTCCCCCAGGTCACAAAACCTCCATGTGGCCTGGTACCTCATGAACTTACTTCGATGTTTAGTGCATGCAATTGGCCACATGCAACACTGTTTCCACTCACCCAGCACCCCCAACAGACCCCATCCTCCATGCACAGACCCAAAACAGAAAGAGGGAGAATGCCCTTAATATAGAGACCCACTGGGGGGTGGCTGCTGCTGGAAGGTGGTGCATCATGCCAAGGCATACCTGAGTGGCAGACACAGGTGAGGAAGGTGATAATGTACAGCAACTGCACTTACAGGAACCCTCTGCATGTTGTGATGAACAAGGTACAACAAGACTTTTAAATTATGGGATGCTTGATGCTAAGGGAAGCCTCAGTTTCTGGAGATGGTCCAGCAGTGACCATGGTGAGGTTTGAAGCCATGCTCCCACAGCATTGTTTGGCCTTGTGGCTGCCTAATCTGGTAGTACTTTGTCATCATCTCCTGCCACAACCCCTCCCCTCCCACCCCCGATGTCCCTGAAATGGATGTAAGTCCATTGTTGGAGGAATGATCCCCTTCCTGTAACTGTTAAACTGTCAAATGTGCATCTTGCCTCCATCTGGGAGTTTGAGGCTATGAGGCAGTCACCTACCACTTTCTCAAGGGGCAATTAAGCACTGGCAATAAACGCTGCACCCAGTCAGTGACGCCAATATCCTGTGGATACATTTTTAAAAAGCTTGTACTTGATACAAAGTGTTTATGTTATCGACCACAAAGAAAGAACTAGACACATCTGTGTCAAGACTAGTACTAGACTATTCAGCTACAACAGCAGCACATTTCCATGAGTATGCCATACTTCGGTTGCCCCAAGTTAAGATGAAGTCTGAGACCTTTCTATACCCTCAGGCCACATGCTATGATACAACAATAATATTTTCAACATGTCTTTCAAAGTAACAATGACTGTTGATCTGTGAAAATTTTTCCAAGGATAAAAAAATTCCAAACACGTATATACGGTTCTACATAGACTCATGGGATAACAAGGTGTGGAGCTGGATGAACACAGCAGGCCAAGCAGCATCAGAGGAGCAGGAACGCTCACGTTTCGGGCCTAGACCCTTCTTCAGAAATGGGGGAGGGGAAGGGATTCTGAAATAAATAGAGAGAGAGGGGGAGCTGGATGGAAGATTGATAAAGTAGAAGATAGGTGGAGAGGAGACGGACAGGTCAAGCAGGCGGGGATGGAGCCAGTAAAGGTGAGTGTAGGTGGGGAGTTAGGAGGGGGTAGGTCAGCCAAGGGAAGATGGACAGGTCAAGGAGGCAGGGATGGGGCTGGTAGGTAGGAGGTGGGGTGGGGGTTGAGGTGGGAGGAGCAGATAGGTGTGAGAAAGGACCGTCAAGTCAGGGAGGCGGGGACGAGCTGGGCTGGTTTCGGGATGCGATCGGGGGAGGGGAGATTTTGAAGGTTGTGAAGTCCACATTGGTACCATTGGGCTGCAGTGTTCCCAAGCGAAAATATGAGGTGCTGTTCCTGCAACCTTTGGGAGGCATCATTGTGGCATTGGAGGAGGCCCAGGATGGACATGTCGTCCAAGGTGTGGGAGGGGGAGTTGAAGTGGTTCACAACTGGGAGGTACAGTTGTTTGTCGCAAACCGAGTGTAGGTGTTCTGCAAAGCAGTCTCCAAGCCTCCGCTTGGTTTCCCCGATTCAGAGGAGGCCACATCGGGAACAGCGGATGCAGTATACCACATTAGCAGATGTGCGGGTGAACATCTGTTTAATGTGGAAGGTTTTCTTGGGGCCTGGGATGGGGGTGAGGGGGCGGTGTAGGGGCAGGTGTAGCACTTCCTGCGGTTGCAGGGTAAAGTGTCAGGGGTGGTGGGGCTAGTGGGGAGTGTGGAGCAGACAAGGGAGTCGCGGAGAGAGCAGTCCCTCCAGAAGGCAAATAAGGGTGTGGAGGGAAACTGTCGTTGGTAGTGGGCTCAGACTGCAGATGGCGGAAGTGCCGGAGGATGATGGATTGGATTTGGATGTTGGTGGGGTGGTACGTGAGGATGAGGGGGTTTCTGTTTTTGTTGTTAATGCGGGGAGGGGGTGTGAGGGATGAGTTGCGGGAAACATGAGAGATGCGGTCGAGGGCGTTTTCGACCACCGTGGAGGGGAAGTTGCGGCTATTCAATAATTATACAAACAGATAAAGCATGTACAGCCAGTGCAGGTCAGGAGGGCAGTTTCCTTCCCTGAAGGATATTAGTGAACCAGAGGGGCTTTTCTTGACAATCAGCAATGGATTCATCGTCATCATTAGACTCTTAATTCCAGATTTTTATTGAATTCAAATTCTACCATCTGTTGAGTCAAACCTGGGTCCCCAGAACATTACCTGGGTATCTATATAATAGTCCAGTGATAATACCACCAGGCCATTGCCTCCAAAGTTCCAGTCATTTGAAACTATAAGAACACCAGATGCTGGAGGTCTGAAACAAACAAAAACAGAAATTGCTGGAGAAACTCAGCAGATCTAAATACGACCAACTGGAATCAAAACGTTAACTCTGTTTTCTCTTTACTAATGCTGCAGCAATTTCTGTTTTTTGTTGTGATTACACTATATTTCTTTTATTTAATTCATATTTCACCATCTGCCACAGTGGGAGATGAACCAGTGTCCCCAGAACATTAGCTCTGGCGTCCTGGAATAGCGGTCCACTAAAATTAGTGCTACACCACCACCTTCCCAAGAAAACTCTTTGGAGATGTGACAGCTCACCCCGAGCTAGTGATGATGCACCAGCCGGACGGGTAAGTATTCTTTTCTGTCCCTCTTCTTTATTTGTCTTGCAGTTGGTCACTGTCCCAGAGAGCCGGGTCTAGAGTTTCCTTCTCACTCTTCGCGTATAATTGGTGTCTTGTACAATGCTCTGACCAGTTTCTATACACTTGCAATGTAGCACCATAATCATTGATGACTTTGTATGATCTCATAGACTGATGGACATTTATAGCACAGAAGGATTTGCCGCTGCTCTGTCCAAAGCTGCCACTGACCTGACCAGTCCATTGATATCGTCCTTTAGTTTACTAAGCTGCTTACATACTTGCGAAACTTTTGGTGGTATCCAGGTATTTGGGTTTGGATTTCGAATTTTCAGTCTCTGTAACTGCTCACTGGTTGTGTTTCTTTTTTTTTAATTCATTCACGGACTGAGGGCATCGCTGGCCGGGCAGCATTTATTGCCCATCCCTAATTGCCCAGTGGGCAGTTCAGAGTCAACCATATTGCTGTGGGTCTGAAGTCACAAGTGGGCCAGACCAGGTAAGGATGGCAGTTTCCTTTCCTGAAGGGCATTAGTGAACCAGATGGCTTTTTCTGACAATCAACAATGGATTCATGGTCATCATTAGATTCTTAATTCCAGAAATTTATTGAATTCAAATTCCATCATCTGCCATGGCGGGATGTAAACCCAGGTCCCCAGAATCTGGGCCTCTGGATTAACAGTCCAACGATAATACCACTGGGCCATCACCTTTACCCTCTCTTCCATTCTCCTCTGTCTTTGTAGAAGAATGTGGAAATTGTTAGATATTTGGTTCCTGGGCCAGGACCTTCACACTCACTTTCTTAACAATGTCTGTGCTGACAATGGTAATTCTTCTCCTTTGCTGATGCAGAAAGATGCAGCAACGCAAAATCTGGTTTTATTACCCAACATTTAATGATAATGGATTGGATGGTATGCTGGACTGAATGAATGGATGTGGGATGATGATGTGATATGAATCACTCCCCACTCTATGGACTTGTTCTGCCATGAACTGTCTGCTCCAGTACGCTGAACAAACTGCAACTGGTGGCCGTTGTTTCAGGAAGTGTTGTTAATTTATTGAACAAAGGGAAATTTGGAGAAATAATCCAACACAAGAATGTGATCTTCCCCACGTATTGTGGAAAAAGCCTGTTGCTCCTTTTGTTCAATGAGTGTAAGGAACATTGTGTGGATTTAGAGGCTCCAGCTGCTGCTGAGGTTCGTGCTTTTGCTACATCTCATGTTCTTCCTGAGTTGTTGAATATCTTGGTTCAGCCCTGGCCAGTGTAAGGACTCGCATGCAGCTGTCTTGACTATTCACGTGTGGCTGAGGAACATGGTCTTGATAGCCAGTGTAAACCATTCAGTATTCAAAGTTGTTTGTCATTGGAAATGATTTGTTGTGATAGATCAACTTTGTTGATGGCCACACTGAATAAATACTGTCAGGCCATCCCTAAATGATGGCCTTTAGCAATTCCTGTAGTTGCTTAATTTTGGCAGTTGCTGATTGCAACTGTTCCCACTGTCTCTGGCCAAAGTGAAACAGATCAGCAATGAGATAACAAGAAATCAGTCGTTAGGGTTTCACTTCTGAAATTTGTCCTCCCTTTCCTTTGTATTGTGTCTGGTCTGCGAGTCTGTGCTACCACGTCACCAATGACTGTTATTGTGCCAAATGATGATTTCTGCAGCTAAAGCACTTTTGAAAAATCTTGCAGCTCTACACAAGCTAAATTTGACTGACTGACTCAGTCAGCCTTTGCCACGGTCCCACCGCTGCTAATAGATGCCCAGCAGAGAAAAGTCTGGACTTTTGGTGAATGTTCAGAGACTTTCCCGGTATTTTCAAATCATCCTGTCCAAATGTGGTATGACTCACCTAAAGAACAGTTGAGACTTGAATGCAGACCTCCTGTCTAAGACATAGGGACACTACCACTGATACAAGACCTTACGATTCTCAATGGATTGGAAGTTAACGATAGTCTCCTTCATCAATTTACCTTTGCAGCATATTGACGGAGGGAAGCTCCTAAGTGGTTAAGAAGATGTGTTTTGGTGGGAATGCTGGTGAAATGATCAGCCTCACTGTCATTACTTCACAGAGACTGGCAGCAGTTTCTAGAGCACTCTGTAGATTATATAGGCTGAGCTGCTATATACCTTTCTATTAACATTTTAATC
>JAHRHZ010000071.1:27765688-27781580 GCA_024137785.1 Ginglymostoma cirratum | reverse complement strand
GATTTCTGAAGAAGGGTCTCGGCCCGAAACGTCAGCCTTCCTGCTCCTCTGATGCTGCTTGGCCTGCTGTGTTCATCCAGCTCTACACCTTGTTATCTCAGATTCTCCAGCATCGGCAGTTCCTATTATCTCAGATCAACCTTCAGATTGTCTTGAACTTTATACTGAAGAGTGTCATGGCGTAGATCAAGAGGAATCTTGCCGTCTTTGTGGTTAATCTACTCAGCGTATCTGATGTAACCATCCTGGAACCTGGTTTGTATCTCAGATCAAAGTCCAATTCCTGTACCTTGTCAAGTGGACTCTGTAATTACAGTTAACGTTTTGGTCCAGTGATCCCAGTTCTGAGGAAAGGTCACTGGACCTGAAGTGTTAACTCTGATTTCTGTCCACAGATTCTGCCAGACCTGCTGAGATTTTGCAGCAATTTCTGTTTTTGTTTTTGACTTTCATCGTTTTTTAATTTGTCGACTGTGAATGTGTTGCTGCATTGATTAGCAGTTTGTGGCAGGAGGATTCCTGCTAAATGGACAGACCAGTATCAATGCTTAACTTCAGTTTAGAAAAGAATCTTGATCCAGCAAATTTATGATTTAATTCTTCCAGCATCGTTGTGTTCTGTAGATATCTTTTAAGAGAAATGTAGAGGCACCTTCTTGGAAGGACTGGATGAATTAATTCTGTGAAGCTCCTCCTTACAAATGGCAAGCAAGACTCCTCAAGTTCTTTTGGGATTATCTATCACTTGAACTGTCACATAGCATTGCAAACATTGGTCAAAAGCATTATTGGTTAATCAATTGATAATTATGTGTAGGTGCAAATTACTGCAGATGCTGGAATCTGTACTGAAAACAACAGGTTTCAGCTAGTAGATGGTGTCTCTGCCAAATAAGGAATGACGATGTCACATGGTGACAATTGAAAATCAAAAATGGCAGAACTAACTGACCTTTGCATGCAGGTATGCCTTTTGCCTGTAGGAAACTGCTTTTCAGTGTATTTTCTTTTCAGAAGGTTTTGTAGCTATGCTGTGGGGAGCAGTAGATTGCTTTGCTCGAAAATTGGAACCACAGGCACTTGGTTTTTGGTTTACAAAAGAGTGACAGGTGTTTTCCCTTAAAATAATTTAGATACTAATTAAAAAGAAATTAGCTCTTTCTTCTGGCTGCTCAATGTCTATCTCCAGAGCTATACCCCTCGTATCAAATGATGCTGATTCCTTGATTGTCCGGGACTGTTCTCTGGTTGAGTCCAAATAGTCTTTCAAGAATCTGCAACTGAGATCTTGAAATCCCTTCTTTTTAGCTGACCATCACACCACATGATGTGCATTTTGCCTCCAGTGGGGTATTTATTTTTTACATGGCAATTCTCATGCTACCCTTCAAAACGTAAGAACAAAATGTAGTGACATGGTATTGAAGAATCCAAATAAGTATTTCTTACAGCTTATTGTTGAATACAAGCGTTGCATTCACATACACTTATCTCTGCTCACATTCAGCTGTTTGGCGACAATGGCAGCACACTTCCATCAGAGTGTCATGCTTCAGGTGCCCTGGGTTATGATGGAATTTATGGTCCTTGTACCCTCAGGTCACATGATATAAGACCATACGACATAGGAGTGGAAGTAAGGCCATTCGGCCCATCGAGTCCACTCCGCCATTTAATCATGGCTGATGGGCATTTCAACTCCACTTACCCGCACTCTCCCCGTAGCCTTTGATTCCTTGCGAGATCAAGAATTTATCAATCTCTGCCTTGAAGACATTTAACGTCCCGGCCTCCACTGCACTCCGTGGCAATGAATTCCACAGGCCCACCACTCTCTGGCTGAAGAAATGTCTCCTCATTTCCGTTCTAAATTGACCCCCTCTAATTCTAAGGCTGTGCCCACGGGTCCTAGTATCCCCGCCTAACGGAAACAACTTCCCAGCGTCCACCCTTTCTAAGCCATGCATTATCTTGTAAGTTTCTATTAGATCTCCCCTCAACCTTCTAAACTCTAATGAATACAATCCCAGGATCCTCAGCCATTCATCGTATGTTAGGCCTACCATTCCAGGGATCATCCGTGTGAATCTCCGCTGGACACGCTCCAGTGCCAGTATGTCCTTCCTGAGGTGTGGGGCCCAAAATTGGACACAGTATTCTAAATGGGGCCTAACTAGAGCTTTATAAAGTCTCAGAAGCACATCGCTGCTTTTATATTCCAACCCTCTTGAGATAAATGACAACATTCCATTCACTTTCTTAATCACGGACTCAACCTGCAAGTTAACCTTTAGAGAATCCTGGACTAGCACTCCCAGATCCCTTTGTACTTCGGCTTTATGAATTTTCTCACCGTTCAGAAAATAGTCCATGCCTGTATTCTTTTTTCCAAAGTGCAAGACCTCGCATTTGCTCACGTTGAATTTCATCAGCCATTTCCTGGACCACTCTCCTAAACTGTCTAAATCATTCTGCAGCCTCCCCACCTCCTCCGTACTACCTGCCTGTCCACCTAACGTCGTATCATCGGCAAACTTCGCCAGAATGCCCCCAGTCCCTTCATCCAGACCATTAATATATAAAGTGAACAGCTGTGGCCCCAACACTGAACCCGCGGGACGCCGCTTGTCACCAGTTGCCATTCCAAAAAAGAGCCTTTTATCCCTACTCTCTGCCTTCTGTCAGACAGCCAATCCTCAATCCATGCCAGTAGCTCACCTCGAACACCATGGGCCCTCACCTTACTCAGCAGCCTCCCGTGAGGCACCTTATCAAAGGCCTTTTGGAAGTCGAGATAGGTAACATCCACTGGGTTTCCCTGGTCTAACCTACTTGTTACCTCTTCAAAGAATTCTAACAGGTTTGTCAGGCGCGACCTCCCCTTACTAAATCCATGCTGACTTATTCTAATCCGACCCTGCACTTCCAAGAATTTAGAAATCTCATCCTTAACGATGGATTCTAGAATTGTACCAACATATGATGCAGTGATGATCACATGAGCATGTTTCCTAAAGATAAACTGACATACAGACCATAAGACACAAAACAACAATGAATTCCTCTCTGTACCCGTCTCTCCACCCTCCCTATACCCATCTCCCCGCCTTCCCTTTAACAATCTCCCCGCCCTCCCTGAACCCATCTCCCCGCCTTCCCTATAACAATCTCCCCGCCCTCCCTGTGCCCATCGCGCCGCCCTCACTTTAACTCTGTAAATGTCTCCAGTACCTGTTTGGATCTTCACGGAGTTGAAAGGATTTGATAAATGAGGTTTAATAAAGATGATGAAGGTTTGTTTACTTGATGAAAAATTGACAAATTGAATTGAAAATATGTCTGGCAATAGAAAGTGAAAGGATGATAAATGGAGCTGACAGATGATAGCGAGCCAGCACAGAGCTAATCAACACCCAGTGTTCAGGCATGATCTTGATGTTCCTGACTTTAAGGCTGACACCAAAATGACATTGTTCGACAAGACCAGAGACCAAGGGATCAGTCCAGGTTAGTGCAGCCCTGAGAGGAAGGAGAATAGAAGTGACCAAGATCCCTGAGAAAATTGATTGCATATTTTGCTGGTACAATCCTCAAAGATTAGATCAAATATTTAATTGTGAGAAATTGTTCATTAATGAAATGTCTTTCTCTGTGCCTCATTTTAGATAAAGACAGTTAGACCACCTCAATTCGCAGAATTTCAAAATGGTCAAATGGTCCATTCGGCCCACCATGCCTGTAGCAGCTCTCTGAGTGAGCATTATGGCATAATGCCAATCTCCTACCTGTTCCCGAAAACCCTTTGTTTCTATTTAAATAATGTCTTTGAATGTCTCAGTTGAACCTGCCTCCACTATGTTTGCAGGCAGTGCATTCCACACCTGCACTACTCACCCTGTGAAAGGTTCTCTCGCTTCCATTTTTTAAGAACCTCAATTCTTCCAGCCATTCGCAGAATTGTCAGCTAATATAGTACAAAACTGTGCCTTTTGACCCATGAGTTTGAGTTTGAATTTGATTTATTGTTATCTCACATACCGAGATACAGTGAAAAGTGTTGTTTTGCGTGCTCTGCAAGCAGGTTGTACCATACTCAGTGGGTCAGAGTAGCACAAGAGAGTGCAGCATACAGTGTTACAGCCGCAGAGAAGGTGCAGAGAGAGAGGTCGGAATTAACGTTTGAGAGGTCCATTCAAAAGTCTAATAATAGCAGGGCAGAATCTGTTCTTGAATCTGTTCGTACAAGTGTTCCAACTTTTATATCTTCTGCCTGACGGAAGAGGGTGCAAGTGAGTATAACTGGGGTTGGAGGGGTCTTTGATTATGTTGGCCACTTTCCCGAGGGGGGGGAAGTATGGATGGAGTCAGTGGATGGAAAGCTGGTTTACGTGAGAGACTGGGCTGTGTTCGCGAATCTCAGTAGTTTCTTGCAGTCTTGGGTAGAGCAGTTGCGAACCATGCTGTGATGCACCCAGATAGGATGCTCTCCACAGTCCATCTATAAAAATTAGTTATTTCTTGTGGACGTGGTGAATATCTTTAGCTTCCTGAGGAAGTACAGGCATTGTTGTGTTTTCTTGACTGTCACATCGATGTGGGTGGACCAGGACAGATTGTTGGTGACCATCTGTCCCAGGAACATGACACCCTTGACCATCTCCACCTCAGCAACTCGGCATGGTCTCTATTCTGCTTCCTGACATCAATGACCAGCTCTTTTGTTTTGCTGATGTTGATGGAGAAATTATTATCTTTACACCATGAGATACCTACATCAGCCCTTTGCAAGAGCTGCAGTTAATCAGCCTCCTCTATCCTTTCCCCATTGATGCTGCAATTTATTCCCTTCAAGTATTCATCCATGTTCCAGTTGAAGCTTATGATCGAACCTGCTTTCTTCACCCATTCAAGTTGCTGCTTCCCCTGTCACAATTTGTCCTTTTAGCCAGGCTCTCTTTTGTTGAATCCAAGCTGCATTTTCTCTGCGGCTAATGTCACAGACAGAATTTATAAAATTGTGATCAGTATGTTTTGTATGGAAAGAGTTTTGTGTCCCTCTCGGTGTGTATTCCTATTAAAGGATTCAGCAGCAAGCTTTTACAAGTTTAAGAATAAACAAGATTATTTATTCTTACATACAGACCCTATATTATCACAATGTCTTGTGCATTTGCTCTCGCACATGCAGTCCCACAGATAAAGACACTGCACCTATACAGATTCAAGTGAAACCAGTTTATGTTTATGATTTTTAGTTGTGGCAGACCTGTGGTCTCTGCAATGGATTTTTGACGTTCATAATTTGGAGTCAGGCTCGTGTAAAGCAATAGTCTCACTGCAGGTTGCACAGCCTCTTGTGGTCAAATTTCAGAGAGGTTGGTTCTCAGGTGAACTTTACCCGAAATGGGTTAAATACCTTGGTTGCTTAACATTCTGCAGCAAATGTCCAAATCTGTTTCAAAGACTCGCTGAAGGGATGGTTTTAATGATCTTAGTGGATCGCAACAACAAACTGCTCCTAGCTCTGTTTTCGCAAAGAGATAAAGAAGACATGTCTGTCTCCATGTGGCTTTTCATAAAGCTTTCCAATAAGAAGTGGTCATGTTGATTGCATATCTTGTGTTGTGAGTTAACACCTTAGACACTTGGCCAGGTTAGCTTGGAGGGAGATGCATGATGACACAGCAGGAGGTTGATTGTGGCTATTCAGTTCCATCTGCCAGAAACTGAGTTTCAATCTTTCATTTTGACCAGTTTGAAACATGGTGATATGTAATATACATGACAAAGCCATCTGTGTTGGCCCATCTTTAAAGAGAAATCTGAATTCAACAGATGGCTGGAATGTCCATATTTATTCAGTAACCCGCAATTTGATACTTACTATAATCCAGTTGCCAAATGGCACCTGATTTATGGCAGCCATTTTCAGTGTGATTTTGTCCACCTTTTCAAAGTATTGTCTGAAAGTTCATAATATGATACTCTTGTAGTGGGCATGGCATTGATATACCTTCCAATGGTGCAGTGCCTAGAACTGAACTCTAGATGGGATCTGGCCAGAGAGCTGTATAGCTGTAACATAATGTAGACCCTTTTTTATTGTGGCCCCTTTAAGAAAATCTCCAACATTCCATTAACCTTTCAGTTCCTGTCCATTGAGTTTAGCAATTTTGAATGCTGATGCTTTTACGTCTCTCTGTGTTCCTCCATCCCAGTCATTAACAAGAAATCTGAGGTTCTGAAAGGGAGCCTTTGGGGACCGCACTTGTCATATCCCACCAATCAGATACCTAGCTCCAAACTAATTACTGATCTGTTCACAAGGTTACATTTAATTTTTTATGTTCTTGTTATCGATAATCAGTAATTAGTATTGGAATGTGAAACCTTATCAAATGCTTCCTCAAAACTCCAAATAAATAGCATTCTTATAAACTCTGCTCTCCAGTCTGAATGACTTCCTCAAAGAGAGCAGTTTTATCAGTCAGACATGACCAACCTCTAACAAAGTCACTCTGGCATTTTCTGATCAACTTTGATTTGTCGAAATGCTCAGTGACTCTGTCCCCCGTGAGAGATTCCAGGAATCCCCTCCATAGCCTATATTAGACTGACAATGTGTCTCCTCAATTCCCTCTCCCGGCTACACAGAGGTATGAGCAAATGTAAGCAGTAATGACTTTGAAAGATAATTATTACGTTTCCACAGTTTCTTTCCCTATTTCTTTCAATCGCATGGAGTGGGAAGAGTCTGTTCTGAGAGGTTAATCTCTTAATCCTAAAAGAGATAATTTCATTTGTATCATGTTTCTCAAAGCCATTAGACATTGCAAAGTGCTTCAAAGCCAATGAAATGCTTTTGAATTGTAGTCACTGTTGCAAAGTAGCCAATTCATGCACAGCAAGATCTTCAAACAGCTGTGTAACAAATACTGGCAGTTGATGTGTTTCTTTGTTATTGTTTAAGGAATAAATAATGGCCAGGCCACTCTCTTGCTCTTCTTCCAAACAAACTGCCACGGAATCATTTGTATCCACCTGTGAAAGCAGGTGGAACCTTGGTTTAATGCTTTATCCAAAAGATTGCAATGATGACAGTGCAGCACTCTCTCAGTATTCCACTTGAGCATCAGTTGTGATAAATTAAATAAAGTGCAACAATGATGGCAAGATGGCTGTAGCATGTGGGAGGTACAGGTCACCAGATAATCCTGAATGAACAGATCGGTATGAAATGTTTGCAGTTTGGGGAACTTCAAATCAGAGTTAAGGTGACAGTTATGTCACATCAAAGGGAGGGAAAGTTTACCTAGAGACTGTGACAGAGGGCAGAACACCTTTCAGACTGAGTAATTCAAAACTGGTCTGTGATGAGAGTCAGGGCGCTGTGACTGCAAGTGAGGCTGGTATGAGGACTCAGGAGGTTACAGTTGAAGAATCTCAGTCTCTGTAATTGTCCAAGGTTCCTACAAACTGTGCAGACAAGGCAGGGACTGCACAGTGGATGAGCAAACTGACCACAGTACCTTGGGACAAGGATCCACTCAAGTGGTGAAAAGGAACTAGGAATGTAGTTGTGCTAGGCGGGCGGTATAATTGCGGAATGGCTACTGTTCTCTGCAGTCATGAACGTGAGTCTTCAAGGCAAGTTACCTACCCAGTTCAAGGGTTAAGGACATCTCTTCGGGACTGGAGAACAACTTGGAGAGGGAGGGGAGGGGGGTTAGCTGTCGTTATCCATGTTGGTACCAACAACATTGATCTGACGAGAAAGGAGGTTCTACTGAAAGATTTTGAACAGTTGGGAGCTAAATTGAAAAGCAGACCTCAGGATAGCTACCTGAGGCAGAGGCAAACTGGTCTAGGGTAAATAAAGTTAAGGAGTTAAAGGGCCAAAGATTGTATGGGTGGAATGGATTCAGTTCATGGGATACTGTAACACCTGTACTAGGGCAGGAGACAGCTGTGCGTCTGGATGTGCTTCTCTTGAACTGTACTGGGACCAGTGTCCTGGTGAATCAAATAGCAATTGCTGTAGGAAGTGTTTTCAACTAATTAAAGGAGGGAGTGCTCAGGAGAGGGGAAACATAAATTTTACAAAGCAAAAAGATTTGGCTGTGTTGTAGAGCATCTATTTGGATAATGATACTCAAAGTGGGACAGAAAGGGGCAGAGTGTTCAAACATAGAAAAAGGACAGCAAATCGGATGAAAGGTAGAAAATAGTACAATTGAAAGATTTAATAGCATTTTACTGAAATTAAGGTAGTATTTGCAATATTCAGGAGCATGTGACTTTCAAAAGGAGCAGCAGGAAGCAGTGGGTGATGTCTGTAGGTCCCTAACAGGATCTATACTGTTGCACAGAGGAAAGATTAAGATTTAATGAAGGACATATGCTTTCCTTTTTCTTTTCTTACATTTGGACTAAAACGAAAAATGAATTGTTTTAAAGCCACGGACCATGGAAGGGATGGCTGCACTTTTTTAAGAACAAGTCGCTGGAACTCCAAGTGAGTTGTGTTTACACAGCTGCTTCACAAGCAGTGGGTGCAAAGAGATTACAAACCATGGTATCAGGGTCATGTGTGTGCGGACTGAGATTTGGCCTGAGTAGCCTCTGGGTTGCTGAAACAGCAGTTTTTGTGTGTCTGCAGTAACAATCCTTGTAGCCTGAAGAAAGCAGATTATTTTCCCCCCACTGGTTGGTCTTTAATCAGTAACTAAGAGATTTTCTAGTTGTTGTACCAATCACTCTGTGCCTCCTGCAAACAATTGAAAGGAGATCAGAGAATAGAAGGACTTGGGAAGCAAAAGGAACATCCATCAAATGCTGTGACGTGGTGCTATTGAACTGTGTTTTCCTAGCTGTCAGTTAACTGGTCAATGTTTTCTGTTAGCCTAATTCCATCAAACAGGGACATGAGGGACTTTGTTGTTGCTGATAATTTAATTAAAGTACACAAAAACAGAAGTTGCTGGAAAATCTGAGCAGGTCTGGCAGCATCTGTTAAGAAAAGCCAGAGTTAATGATTCAGGTCTGGTGACCCTTCCTCAGAACTGATGGTAGCTGGGAAACACCAGGTTCTGGTCAGTAAGTCATAAATTACACAAGAAATTGCAAAACAACTTCCTGCAGGGGGCAGAGTTGTCCCTGACTGCCTGAAGTAGAAGAACTAAGATCAGCTTGATGGAGTTAATTGGTATGATGGGGGTGGGATAGTCTGTGATAGAGTCGTAGCGACGGACCTTCGGTCTAACTTGTCTGCATTGACCAGATGTCTCAACCTGACCGAGTCCCATTTGCCAGCATTTGTCCCATTTCCCTCTAAACTCCTCCTATTCGTGAACCCATTCAAATGCCTTTTAAATGTTGTAATTGTACCAGCCTCCAACACTTTCTCTGGTAGCTCGTTCCATACACATACCCACTTCTGTGTGAAGATGTTACCCCTCAAGCCCTTTTTAAATCTTTCCCTTCTCACCTTAAACCTATGCTGTCTCGTTTTAGACTTCACTACCCTGAGAAAAAGACTTTGGCTATTCACCCTATCCATTCCCCTCATGATTTTATAAACCTCTATAAGGTCACACCTGAGAGTCAGACAGGGAATAAAGGCCCCAACCTAACCAGCTTCTCCTTATAACTCAAACCCTCCAGTCCCGGCAATATCCTTGTAAATATTTTCTGCACTGTCTCAAGTTTAACAACATAATTCCTATAGAAAGATGACCAGAATTGTACACAGCATTCTAAAAAGTGCCTCACCAATGTCCTGTACAGCTGCAACACGATGTCCGAACTCCTGTACTCAATGTTCTGACGGGCATAGATAGGGTGGATAGGATGGCATTTGTCAGCGTTTTCATTAGTAGAGGGTTGAATAACCAGGGAGTAGATTTAAGAGGCAGAAGGCCAAGAAGTGAGTTGAGGAGAAAGATTTTTAACCAGAGAGTGGTGAGAGTCTGAACTTCACTGCCTGAAAGGGTGGTTGAGTTGGAAACTCTTAAAAAATATTTAAGTATTCACTTGCACTGTGGCAGCCTCCAGAGCTATGGGCCAAGAATGGGAAAATGGAATTAGTGTAGTTAAACCTTTGTCATCTGGTATGGACACAATGGGCTGAATGGTCTCCTCCTGTGCTATAACCATCTGAGGAGTTAAGGATGGGAATAAAATGTTGTGTTCCTTTTCCTGCCAGTTTGGAACAAGTGCAGCATGTCGTCTGAGATAGATCTGACTTTCTCATTCACCTCCTTTCCCTGGAGTCTCTTGTTTCACAGCTGTTTGAAACTGCCATTGGACCCTGACAATTTCTTCACACAGTTTTAAACACTTTATGTTAATTTTCAAAACTCTGATCTTACGCCAAATTTATTTTCTTTATTAGCTCAGGGGATGTGAGCGTCACTGGATTGGCTGGAATTTATTGCCCATCAGTAATTGCCCAGGGGCAGTTAACAGACAACAACATTTTTATTTTTATTCACTTGGGAGACGTGGGTGTCATTTCTTGCCCATCCCCAGTTTCCCTTGAGAACGTGGTGGTGAGCTGTTTGCTTGAACTGCCACATCTTGTTTTAAAGTCCTCATGACTGACTATTTGTTCTGTTGGGACCCTAGTCCCAGCACAGTTCAGTATGTCTCTGCCTCAGCTCCTTCCTCCCCTGTCACAAGTCACCCAGCTTCCTGCACTATTCCTTTGTCAATGTGAGCTGGATCTGGACTGGACCTTGAGCTGGAGCTCTAACTGAAAAAGACATTTCACAATGCCCACAGAATGAAGTGAAACACAGATACAAATGTGAACAAGTAGCTGGATCTGATTGTGTGTCTCTGCTTTCAGCTCATGTGCTAAATCTGAAAAAGTCCTCACTGAAAGTAGAAGTGAAATAGTCACCTTATTGACAAATAGGTTCAGTGTGTGAAGCAATCAGCTGTCATCAATGTGTCTGATTGGTGCACGTCACTATGGAGACGGTGGATCTGATTTGTTTGATTTTTTTTCTATGTGACTTCAGGACAGTCTGGATTTGATACATGGAATAGTTCCTCCGTTGAGGTGGTACAGTCTGTCTTGATCCTCTGTCTTTCTGGAGTGTTCTGACTTCCCTTTCTCACCTCTCGCATTAGGCTATTGTCGTAAATGGGGTTCCCTCTCCCTTGTGCCCTTCCTTCAGCTGGTGGTAAATAAACTCATCCGTTCCCTTCTATATTGTCCTTTTATACGTCTCCATCCACACACCCAACCTTTTCTAGCATCCTCTATCTGAGGAAATATACCCCAGCCAATCTGATTTTCCCAAATTGCTCAAAGTCTGTATTCCTGCAACAGCCTTGTAAATCTCTTCTGATGAACTACAGCAGTTCAGGGAGATATCCGACTACCACCTTCTCAGTTCAGGGAGATATCTCACTACCACCTTCTCAGTGTCCAACTGCCTGTTTGCCACCTTAACCATTGTATTGAGCCGCCACTTTCCCTTTTGGGATCTGGAGACTTGAACTCCATCTCCCTCTGTTCCTCTCTCCGCTCAGAATCCGACCCATTATTGTCTAATCCCTCCACCTTGTTTGCACTTCGCCCCTCCCTCAAAAACAGCACCTACCACTTCTCGGAATTGGATCCTTAGACCACACTCTGCCAGTCCATCGCTATCTTTCTCATGGTCTGCAGATATAATTTCCATTCGGTCTACAAATTCCTTCCTCATCTGCATCCTTGATAGGAGCCATTAACAGGAAGAGCCCTGGAGAGGCTCACTGTGAAACCAGACTTGCTTTCTGCCTCCAGGATACTGTTTGAATCAATTTGCCACTTCCATTTGTAACCCATGGGCCTTCCATTCCCTGACCAGGCTGCCATGTGAGTTCTTGTCCAGAACCATATCAAACTTGACCTCGAATAGCCCTTTCTTTGGCGCCACATCCACAAACATCCACCACCAACGCTCAGTAACAGCAGTGTGTACTATCTACAAGATGCACTGCAGAAATCCACCAAAGATCCTCAGACAGAACCTTCCAGACCCACGACCACTTCCATCTAGAAGGACAACGGCAGCAAATATATAAGAACACCACAACCTCCAATTTCTCCTCCAAGCCACTCACCATCCTGACTTAGAAATATATCACCATTCCTTCACTGTCGCTGGGTCAGAATCCTGGAATTCCTTCCTAACTTTTTTGTGGGTCAACCCACACAACATGGACTGCAGCAGTTCAAGAAGGCAGCTCACCACCACCTTCTCAAGGGCAACTAGGGACAGGCAATAAATGCTCACCCAGCCAGCAATGCCCTCTTCCTCATGAGTGAATAAATAAAACCTCATTACCCTGATCAACCCTCTGCCACTTTTTCGAATAATTCAATCTGGTCCTTCACACACAATCTTCTCTTGCCAAATCCATGCTGTCTGTCCCTGATTAATGCTGTCCTCTCTCAATGTTGATTTCTATTGACCCAAGGGTTCTCCCTCCTTTTTAAACCAGCTGTGTTTCTTCACTGGCATCACCATCATTCTACCTGAGTCATGTTTGCTGGCTGCTGGCACAGTGTTTAGAATCCATTGTACGGTATAAATCATTGCTAAAGAATAGATCACATGATCCATTGTGTGCTCACTCTTAAGAAGGGAAATGATTGCAGAGTCCTCTCCCTGTGTCACCAGTTGCATGGATTCAAACAGTTAGTTGTCACTGTCACCCAGCTGACACCTCCCCAGGCAGCTTGGAGGAAACACAAACTCCTCGAGTCTTTGGGAATTGGTGTGAGGAAGGCTTTGTCCCTGAAGAAGGGGAACCATTGGTGACCCTGTATTAAAACCCAAGAAAGTGCCCACTACCCGTGGAACAAAAATCTCTCAATCTGTTCATGTGGCCAAGCTTCACAAAACTCCATCGTAAGACTATTTAACTCCTATCATGAATAATCAGTGTTGCTTTTCGACAAACTCAAATCTGAAAGAATCTTATTTTGTATCTGCTTAGAGCTGAGCTTTAGTGACTTCTCAAATTAATCTTCTGCTTTCCTTTTATTACAGGTGCAAAGAGGGTTACCAAGGTGTTCGTTGTGATCAGTATTTACCGAAAACAGACTCCATTTTATCAGATCCAAGTACGTTCCATGTTTGCTTCTTTCTGAGGGTGTAATGTCAGCTGTTCGCATGGTGATATAACCCTTTGATGTAAAGTTGCAGAATGGGATGGGGGAGACAGTCCCAAAATCCCAAGTCATCATTTGTGCCTCCCCATGTTTGGACAGTCAAAGGATTGTTTTCAGTCTGCTGTTGGTTGGAATCCTACAAGATACAATGTCAGTTTTCTCAAATCACACATCTACAGACATGGAGTGGTTAATTGGGTACAAGCAATCTAGATTATTCCGATAACTCCTTTGGAATTATACAGTCATCATAATACCAGAGGCCATTCAGCCCATCAAGTCTAGCCAGCTCTCTGTCGAGCAATTCAATGAGTTCAGTTCCTCTGCATATCCCTTAAGCTCTGCGAGTTTCTTTCCCTCAAGTGCTTGTCCAATATGTTTTTGAAAACATTGATCTTTTCTACCTCCACCCTTAGCAGCAAGGTACAGCTCTTTCATGCTCATGTTAAAAAATTCTTCCTTGCATCCCAGTTGCATTTCTTGCCCACAGTCTTGAATTTGTGTTCCCTGGTCTCTGTTTCATTTATTATTTATGAGGCTCAAACTTGCATCTTAAAGACTGTCTCCCAATATATCCCCACACTTTCAAAGTTTAATGGACATGCACCCCAGTTACTCCGTCCCTTTTAAAACTCTGCCACTCAGTCTGTGTTTGCCCTGCCAGTCTTTCCTGTCAAAGAATATCGCTCTTGAATAAATAATATTTTGAGAAATGTAGGTAATGGCTCCCCTGGATGTGATACAAGATGTGTTTTGGCAGTAACCTCAGATTGTGAAGATGGAATAAACGCGTGGATGCTGGAAATCTGAAACAATAAATTGCTGGAGAAAAGAGTCAAAATGGATTCGAAGCGTTAACTCTGTTTCTGTCTCCACAGTTGCTGCCAGACCCTGTTGGGTTTCTCCAGAACTCCGTGTTTATTCTATTCCCGTCACTTCCTTTTCCTGTTTCCGTCTTCACTGACCAAAGATTCTGAACTTCACACATAGGGGCGATGTCCTAGACATTCCCAATCACCCACGTTCCCGTTCCCATTCCCAATCCTCCACATTCCCAGTCTCTCAGATTCCCGATCCCACACGTTCCCATCCCTCCAAATTCCCAGCCTTTCAGATTCCCAAACACTCCTAGTCCCAATCCCACATATTCCCAAATCTCACAAATGCTCAAACCATGAAATTTCCAATCTTTCCCCTCCCCCTCAACCCTCCCCCCTACCCCTTCCCCCTCCACTTCCCATCTCCCCTTCCCCACCCCTCCCCCTCTCCCCACACCCCTCACCCTCACCCTCCAGTCCTCCTCGCCCTCACCCCTCTGCCTCACCCGTGCCCTCACCCCTCCCCCTTCCCTCCCCCTCCCCTTGCCCTCACCCCTCACCCTCACCCTCAACCCCTTCCTTCTCCTCGCCCTCGCCCTCGCCCTTCACACATCACCCCTCCCCTCCTCACCCTTCACACTTTACCCTCTTCCCATTCCCCCATTCCCACTCTCCTCTCCATCTGCTCACCCTTTATCTCCCCTTCCATCGACCCCTGCCTCTCCATCTCCACCTGCCTGTCCATCTTCTTCACCTCCCCTACTTCCCCAATCACCCCTCCCCTCCCCTCTCCTTCCTTGCTCATCCCCCCCATCCTCCATCTCCTCCTCCAATTCCACTTCCCCCCTCCATCTCCCCCTCCACCCTACCCTTGCCCTCCATCTCCCCCACTCCTTCCATCACCTTGGCCACTTCCCCAGTAAACCCCATCTCCCCTACTCCCCCCATCTTGCCTGCTAACCCCATCTTCCCCACTCCCTGTATTTCCCCTGTATTTCCCTCTCCATCTCCCCCTCCCCGCCCCCTGGTCTCTCTTCCTCTTTTCCACTCACCCATTCCCCCTCTCCTCTTCCCTGTCCCATACCTATTCATCTTCCTCCTTGCCCTGGTCCTCTATCTCCTCCCTCCTCATCCATCTGTCTCGCCATTTCCCCCATCCCCTCCCCTTCCCCCCTCCTTTTTTACCCCTTCCCCCCACTCTTCTCCTACCCCCTCACCCTACTCCCCCAACTTCCCCTACCCTCTAGTCGCCACACTTACCCAACCCCCTCCCCCCTCTGCCCCCATGCCCTCCACCCTCTACCCCTTCCTTCCTCCATCCCCCCTTCTCCCTCCCCCCTCTCCCCTCACCCCCACCCTTTCCCCATTTCCTTCTTTTTCCTCCACCCATGCCTCCTCCCCCAACCCCTTCCCCCGCAACCCCTTACCCCCAACCCCTTTCACCTCCCTTTAACCTCACCACCCCTTTTAGCCCCCAACCTTTACCCCCCACCCCTTTCACCACCAAACATTTCCCCCAACCCTTCCCTCACATTCTCCCCACCCGTTTCCCACCCTTCCTCCGCTGTCCACCAATGCCCATCAACCCTTTCCCCCCACCACCCCTTTACCCCCCCACCCCTTTCACTCCACCACCTCTTTCACCCCACCACCCCTTTCCCCAACCCCTTCCCCAACCCCTATCACCCCTTTCCCCCCACACCCCTTTTCCCCAACCCTTTTTGTTCCCAAGCTTTTCCCCCAACCCTTCCCCCAACATTTCCCCCCAACCCTCCCCCCCAACATTTTTCCCACCTCTACCCCCTCCCCCACCCCTTTCCCCCTCAACCCTTTTCTCCATTTCGCCCCCACTCCTTCCCCCCCACCCCATTCCCCCCTTCCTCTGCCACCCCATTCACCACCC
>JAHRHZ010000071.1:27742194-27760688 GCA_024137785.1 Ginglymostoma cirratum | reverse complement strand
ATTTCTGAAGAAGGGTCTCGGCCCAAAACGTCAGCCTTCCTGCTCCTCTGATGCTGCTTGGCCTGCTGTGTTCGTCCAGCTCTACACCTTGTTATTCTCAGATTCTCCAGCATCGGCAGTTCCTACTATCTCTTGATATTTGTCAGATTACTTTCTAATGATTAAAACAAATCCAAAATTTGTTTCTAATTGTTCTGTTGACTTCTTAATCCAATCATAATAATGTAACTGTGTGAAAATTTAAAGTGAGCGGTTTTCATGTTGCTGCTTGTGGATTGTGAAGACCATGATCTGATCGGAGCTTGCTCTGCTCACTGACACCGCTGTACTCAATGGCTACAGATCCACTTTGCAGCAGACTGAAACTGTTACCTGGGAAACAGGGTATCCTGTGTCACAAAGATCAGGCAAGCTTTGTGGGCAGTTTAGTTTCTTTTGAGATGGTCAATGGTAAATTAACTTTGATTTTATTGTTGTATGCATTTCAAAGTTTGAGCAGCAGTGATTGGTGGAACAGGCTCAAGTTGCTGAGTTATGTCTTGCTGATCCTGGGATTACCTCACTGAGATACAGCTCAGTCTCACAATCTGGTAAAGCTGCACCCAAGCTTAACGCCCAAGTCGCACAAACAGACTGAGCATTTTCTAAATTAAATGCTTCCCTGCTACAATTTAATGCAGGATAACATTGCAACTCCCAGAACTATTTGTTGATTGTTTACCTGACACTGTCAGGAACTGAGCTGAATCTGTGGGTAGGGGAATGCTGTTCTGTCACTGAATCCATTCTGAATTCTCAAACAACAATCAGATTGCATGAAGAGTATCAAACTGCTTAACAATATTCTCTCTTTCTCTCTCTCCCTCTTTCTCTCTCTCTCTCTGATTGTTAAAACCCTCAATGCAGCAGAACATCTGGGAATAGAATTCATGGGTATGGACTCACACTTGTTATTCTATGTCTTTTTGTGTGCCAGTTGCATTATTGGTCTGTCTCAAAGCTTTGGTTTTGGTGTGTCCCAATCTGTGCTTCTGTCTGGTCTCTGTGTCTGCACTTCATCTTTCTCTGCATTTTCTCTCTCCACATTCTCTGTCTAGTCCCTCTCTGCGTCTGATTTCCCTCTGCGTCTGGTCCCTCACTGTGTCTGATTCCTCTCGGCATCTCGTCCCTCTCGGTGCCTGGTCTCTATGGTCCATTCTCTCACTGTTCTAATTGACTGCAATTCCATTTTGAGCTGTCCGGATCTTGAGCTGATGACTTCTGCTCTTTCCTCACTTTCTTGCCCAAAGCGAAAATTGACTCCTTTTTTCTGGGGTCTGGTTGTCTGTCCAGAACAGTCAGTGACTCTGGAACGAAAGCAGCAATTTTCAACATATCTGTGCACCAGAATAGCTAAACGATGTTGGCAGGAATGGACCCTGCTCCTCCCTGCATCCCGCTCCATCAACTGCTCGCTCCCACTTGGATTGTTGGGCGAGAGTTGTTCTGACTTTGGTCTAAGTCTCCCTCTCTCACTGTCTCATTTTTGAATCAGGGGCATCGCAAACCTTACTTTATCATTTAACTCAGGCCCTTCAGCTACCAGAGCTCTATTCTGAAAGCCTGGTCCATTCAGCTTTATTTTATGTTTGACCAATTTCACACCAGCTCCTTTCTCATTGTGTTGTGTAGATGGCAATGTGTGAATCAGCTGTCTCTACCCTTTTAAACTGAAAGTAAAGCTCCTTCTACACTGCCCCCATCAAACACTCCCAGCATATAATTTCATACCTTTATAATCTTGGTTACAATGTTTTTCAACTCACTAGCAGATTGTGAAAGAAGACACTTATGGTGAAGGAACAAAAGCAAACAATTCTGGTCTCGGTTTCCATTGCAGTTACTGATACGTTTAGTTAATTCCCTTGCGTGATGGTGATGGCATGAGTGACTGTAATTTGAATTTGAGTTCAGCGTACCCAGCTTTTTGCAGCATCAGTCACTCAATGGGTTTGTATCTCCTTGGATGTGGATAATGTAAAGGATTTGCAGTGAGTGAGGGATTTTGTCCGAGTGGCTAGATTGGCTTATTGGAACTGTGACAGGGAGCAGAATACCAAAGCCAAGTGACATTCTGGGGAATGAGCCACTCACTGATGAAAATGCAGACATGGAAAAACACACAGCTGCACATGTGCATAAACACATGGACAGGCAAACCACTCCATACTGCCACTATTCACACTGCAAACTTAGGTTCGCACATACTTACAGATGTATTTCCACAGGAAACTACATGTAGATGTTATTTTGTGCACTTCCAAATACATTAATGGAAAGACGTTATAACTACTTGTTTGTTTCTGTCTGTTTCTGTTCACAGAGAGTGAGGATATTTACCAGAGACAGATTATGTCTATAACCTGCATCACCATCGGATTGAGTGTGGTCGGGATGCTCTGTGTGGTTCTGTACTTCAAAACAAAGTAAGACTACTGCCTTTGATTTGATAATTCAGCACTTTGACTGTGACATCCCAACAGAATCTCATTCCTTATTGTGCTGTCTTCATGTTGGTGCTGGTTCAGTGTGTGCAACTGACCCAAATCAGGCATTTGTGATTTCAAATTCCACTTTAGAGACATGAACATAAAATCTAGCTCTCCCAATGCAGTACTGACGGAGCACTGCACTGTCGGAGGGTCAGTACTGGTGAGCACTGCACTGTCGGAGGGTCAGTACTGACGGAGCACTGCACTGTCGGAGGGTCAGTACTGAGGGAGTGCTGCACTGTCTGAGGGTCAGTGCTGAGGGAGCGCCGCACTGTCGGAGGGTCAGTACTGATGGAGCACTGCACTGTCAGAGGGTCAGTACTGAGGGAGCGCCGCACTGTCGGAGGGTCAGTACTGACGGAGCACTGCACTGTTGGAGGGTCAGTACTGGTGACCACTGCACTGTCGGAGGGTCAGTACTGATGGAGCACTGCACTGTCGGAGGCTCAGTACTGATGGAGCACTGCACTGTCGGAGGGTCAGTACTGAGGGAGCGCCGCACTGTCGGAGGCTCAGTACTGACGGAGCGCCGCACTGTCGGAGGGTCAGTACTGACGGAGCACTGCACTGTTGGAGGGTCAGTACTGAGGGAGTGCTGCACTGTCTGAGGGTCAGTGCTGAGGGAGCGCCGCACTGTCGGAGGGTCAGTACTGATGGAGCACTGCACTGTCAGAGGGTCAGTACTGAGGGAGCGCCGCACTGTCGGAGGGTCAGTACTGACGGAGCACTGCACTGTTGGAGGGTCAGTACTGGTGAGCACTGCACTGTCAGAGGGTCAGTACTGATGGAGCACTGCACTGTCGGAGGGTCAGTACTGAGGGAGTGCTGCACTGTCTGAGGGTCAGTGCTGAGGGAGCGCCGCACTGTTGGAGGGTCAGTGCTGAGGGAGCGCTGCACTGTCAGAGGGTCAGTGCTGAGGGAGTGCCGCACTGTCGGAGGGTCAGTACTGAGGGAGTGCCGCACTGTCGGAGCGCTGCACTGTCAGAGGGTCAGTACTGAGGGAGCGCCGCATTGTCAGAGGGTCAGTGCTGAGGGAGCGCCACACTGTCAGATGGTCAGCGCTGAGGGCGTGCCACACTGTCTGAGGGTCAGTGCTGATGGAGTGCCGCACTGTCGGATGGTCAGTGCTGAGGGAGTGCCACACTGTTGGAGGGTCAGTGCTGAGGGAGGGCCGCACTGTCAGATGGTCAGTGCTCGGGAGTGCCGCACTGTCGGAGTGTCAGTGCTGAGGAGGTGCCGCACTGTCGGAGAGTCAGTGCTGAGGGAGTGCCGTACTGTCGGAGGGTCAGTGCTGAGGGAGCAGGCACCGTCGGAGTGTCAGTGCTAGGGAGTGCCGCACTGTCAGAGGGTCAGTGCTGAGGGAGCGCTGCGCTGTCGGAGGGTCAGTGCTGCAGGAGCGGGCACTGTCGGAGGGTCAGTGCTAGGGAGAGCCGCACTGTCGGAGGGTCAGTGCTGAGGGAGAGCCGCACTGTTGGAGGGTCAGTGCTGAGGGAGAGCCGCACTGTCGGAGGGTCAGTGCTGAGGGAGGGCCGCACTGTCTGAGGGTCAGTGCTGAGGGAGAGCCGCACTGTCGGAGGGTCAGTGCTGAGGGAGGGCCGCACTGTCATAGGGTCAGTGCTGAGGGCGTGCCACACTGTCTGAGGGTCAGTGCTGAGGGAGCGCTGCACTGTCGGAGGGTCAGTGCTGAGGGAGCGCTGCACTGTCGGAGGGTCAGTGCTGAGGGAGCGCTGCTGAAAGTGCATCATTTTGAAGAAGTGTTAAATGAAGATCCCTCCTCACTCTCTGTTGAGCTTAGTGTCCTGGAAAAATATTTAACTCCACGCCAACATCTGCTCAGATTGTCTTTTTTATTGCCATGAAGCTGTTTGTGGGATATCACCTCGTGCCAGTCGGCTGCTTACCTTCCTGCAATACAGCTGTGATTGTTACAGTGTTTGATTGGCTCTGAAGTGCACTTTTTGGACATCTGGGGCTCTATCCAAACTGCTGTCTCCACCGCTTCCCACCCTGCCCCCAAAGTAAACAGCAACTTAACACAACCTGCACCAGGGACCAGCTCCATCTGCAGCCTTCGTGCCTGAAGCCTCAATGGGGGGCCTTGTCTCAAACTGAAGGCACTGTACCAAGTACTGAGGGGACAGACAGTTAGCAGAGTAAGGTACAGTGATTGGTTAATATCAAGACAGGCAAGTACCTGAGGGGAATATCCAAATAGATAGGGGTAATATACCTAGTGGAGCAGAGAACAGGGGTTTGAGGATTTTTTTCTGATGAAGGGTTTAGGCCTGAAACGTCAAGTTTTCCTGCTCCTATGATGCTGCTTGACCTGCTGTGTTCATCCAGCCCCACGCTTGTTATCAGGGGTTTGAGGGTTGGGATAATGAACATGGGCTGTGCAGGTGCTGGGGATTAAAAGGATGGTGCTTTCAGCAACAGGTCTTAATGAGTGAGAGAAGAGTCAGTTTGTGGTGATGTAGTCAGTGGAATGGATCCTGGTCACGTGGATGTTTTTGTATCATATTTTCAACATATTTCTCTTGAATTATAGCAGGACGCTGAATGGTTGCTGCTTGTTACTCCTCTTTTATAACTGCTGGCTTGTAACTAATTGTAGAGCCGAGTGAACAGCAGATTAATGCAGCTCCTTATCCAATGACCATTCTGAACGTTCTGAGGTTTGAAATGACAAAGTCCAACTTTGACCAGTGACTGGAGCTCATGACCTTGTTCACACATCTACTGATGGTCCTCAGGTGGGGGGGGGGGCGTGGAATGATGGGCCACTTCCTCTGAAGCTACCTGTACAAGGGGCAAAACTGTTGGAATCCCTGTGCGCACAATGTTCAGAATTGGGAGATTTGCTGAAGTGAAAACTTCATGCCAGAATTCATAATGAAGCAGAAGATCAGCAAGAAATGTCTTGAAAATGAAAGACTCCTGCTCTTGAAGGGCTTTTTGACTCATTTCCTGCCTTTCAGTTACAACATGTTATGATCGGTGCAAATGATGAAATATTCTTTATAAAACACATTTTGTTTTCTGTTCAGGAAATTTCTGTACCTCCCAGGACTGGATCCCACAAACACACTGACCCTCACTGGGGTATGGGGTCCCACACACACTGACTCTCGCTGGGTTACAGCTCCCACACACGCACTGACTCTCGCTGAGTTACAGCTCCCACACACGCACTGACTCTCACTGGGTTACAGCTCCCACACACAGAGACACACACACACACACACACACACAGACACACACACACACACACTCTGACTCTCACTGGGGTACGGGTGCAGGGTCCCACACACATACTGACTCTCACTGGGGTACGGGGTCCCACACACACACTGACTCTCACTGGGGTATGGGGTCCCACACACACACTGACTCTCACTGGGGTACGGGTCAACAGGGAAATCATGTTGGTTTCCCTTCACTTAAAGCTTCAATGAAAATATTCCTGTTTTGAACCTGGAGCTTTGTAGTTAGTCTTTCTGAATCTAATCTTTGTAATTGTGAACGTCAGTGGAAAAAATTACTCCTCCATTCAGGGACAAAGTAAACTTTTAAAAATGGGCTTCTTATTTGTTGCACTAGAGGATCAAAGAAGCATTGTTTTGAAATCATGAAAATAATGACGTTATTCCTGAGTGTAGCAGGGTGATCATCGAGCCAGCTGTCATTATCAGTTTCGCAGCTGGATATAGAACGTGCAAGCATCCAACTGAGTTGAATGATAACACTCGGATATTTGTGCTACTGAACGCAAGCACCTCAGTGAGTGTCACTCACTGTAGTGGGGATCTACACTATCCCATTCTGTATCCATGGACTCAGGAGGGGTTGGGGAGATCTGTACATTCCCATTTTGAAAATATCAGGCCTGTAAATTGACATTGTGCTACTCGCACACTGGGTCACAATGTTCAAATTTCTCATGACTCAGTACCATTCATTTGAAATATATTGCATTACATTTGGATCATGCTCTTGCTCTTTACTGTAGCAGAGAGATAAGTAACCATTGAATCTGGACTTAACAGTTCTGGAGATCCCTGCCTCTTCGACTTGTCTGCCTCCTCTCCACCTATCCTCTCCTCTATCCATCCTCTATCCGCCTCCCCCTCTCTCCCTATTTATTTCAGAACCCTCTTCCCCTCCCCCATTTCTGATGAAGGGTTTAGGCCTGAAACGTCAAGTTTTCCTGCTCCTATGATGCTGCTTGACCTGCTGTGTTCATCCAGCCCCATGCTTGTTAACAGTTCTGGATGTGGCTATGAGTTAATTAGTACTGATACCCAGGAAGGGGTTTGGTGTTTGGGCTCATCTAACATCTTGCAGCATGTATTTTAGCCATTTGGATTAGAGCTTTAACTTTCTGTAAGGATATTTTGATAATTCTGACCTCCCTATTGACTGTGACAGGTGAGTTCCTGATAAACTTAGAGATTCCTCCCTCAGAACCTACTGTAGCTGAGAACCAGTGAAAGTCACGTTGAGATTCATTGGCTGGAATAAAATCACAAGGAGTGGAAAGATATTTCCCTTGCCCAGTGGAGGTAGGAGTGTAAGAAATGCTGTTTAGGCTTCTTGATCTGAGAGGATGGATTTACTGGAAATGTCAATTGTATCCTTGCAGGGAATGTGTGATCTTTCCTGGCTTAGCTGACCCTTTTTTTATGGAAATAAAACACAGAATTGCAGGTGCTGGAGATCTGAAACAAAAACAGAAACTGCTGGAGAAACTCAGTAGGTCTGGCAGCATTTGTGGAGAGAAAGCAGAGTTAATGTTTCGGGTCCGGGCACTCTTGACTAGAGTCAGCACTAACTCTGCTTTCTCTCAGACGCTGCCAGACCTGCTGAGTTTCTCCAGCAGTTTCTGTCTTTGTTTATTGAGCAGGGCCACAATAGTTTCCGTTATTTTTGTAAGCGCCATGTTCCCCTTCAAACTGGAAACATGACGTTCACTTGTTTGAATAGTTAGAGGATCTACTTCAAGTGGAGCATCTCCTGTACCTGCTGGAGTGGATAAGAGAAGCACAAATCCATGGGGAGAAATATTCAAGTCTCCTGATACATGGAAAGGAGGAGGCTGTCATCAGAATCAACAGACACCAAATAGACACCACCTTAACTATTTTCACCGAACTGCTCCCATTTTCCTTTGTCAACACAATGAAGAGTTTTAAAGAAGTTGAAGTTTCAGGTGAATTGTGAAGGTTTGTGTTTGTTACATTTAGTTAAATTGCAGCTTCGTCTGACAGTTCAAACCTCACTGGGATCAACCAACTTCAGCTCTCCAGATTTACACCCCCTGCTATGTCCTCATTCCACTGAGAATTTCATTACCTCCTCACTCTCTTTTCCCTCTGCCCATGATTTCATCTGTCAATTTTATTCTGTGGTTTTCTTCATCTTTCAAAAGTTGAAATCTTGGCAGTTTAACAGTTGGTCATTGCCTGACTAAAACCCATCTAAAACCATCATCCTTCCATTGACCATAACCTGGTATCTTGGGCTGTGGTCCATGTGGAATGGTTCAGAAGATTTTCTGAGGATTGCTATAGTGTGGATTGTTGAACACATTGTCTGAATAATTCCCAGGCCTTCTCCCTGATCGTGACTATTGGTGTAATGTCCTCTGGCAGGTTACATTCTTAGATAGATAAGTCCCCGGGACCTGATGGGATCTATCCCAGAATATTAAGGGAGGCAAGAGAACAAATTGCTGGAGCATTGACAGACACCTTTGTATCCTCTTTCGCCACAGATGAGGTCCCAGAGGACTGGAGAATAGCTAATGCTGTCCCATTGTTTATAAAGGGTAACAGGGATAATCCAGGAAATTACAGGCCTGTGAGCTTCATGTCTGTGGGAGGGAAATTATTGGAAAAGATTCTCAAGAGCAAGATCTATACACATTTCGAGGCAAATGGACTGACTAGCGATAAACAGCGTGGCTTTGAGCGGGGGAGGTCATGCCTCACTAACTTGATCGAGTTTTTTGATGAGGTGACGAAGATGATTGATGAGGGAAAAGTGATTGATGTTGTCCACATGGACTTCAGTAAAGCCTTTGACAAGGTCCATCAGGGCAGACTGGTACAAAAGGTGAAGTCACATGGTATCGGGGTGAGATGGATACAGAACTGGCTTAGTCATAGGAGACAGAGTGTAGCTGTGGAAGGATGTTTTTCAGAATGGAGGGCTGTGACTAGTGGTGTTTTCCACAGGGATCAGTGCTCGGATCTACGCTGTTCATGACCTACATAAATGATTTGGAGGAAAACTGGGCTGGTTTAATTAATAAGTTTGTGAATGATACAAAGATTGGTGGAGTTGCAGATAGTGAGGAAGATTGTCAGAGGATACAGCGGGATATAGGTCAGTTGGAGGCATGGGCAGAAAAATGGCAGATGGAGTTTAATCCGGACAAATGTGAGCTGATGCATTTTGGAAGGTCAAGTATAGGTGGAAGTTATACAGTGAATGGTAGAACCCTTCGGAGTATTGATATGTCGAGGGATCTGGGTGTGTGGGTCCACAGATCAGTGAAGGTAACAGCACAGGTAGACAAGGTAGTAAAAATGGCCTGTGGCTTGTTTGCCTTCATTGGAAGGGGCATTGAGTATAAGGATAGACAAGTTATGTTGCAGCTTTACAGAGCTTTAGTTAGGGCACACTTGGAATATTGCATACAGTTCTGGTCACCACTCTACCAGAAAGATGTGGATGCTTTGGACAGCGCACAGAAAAGGTTTATCAGGATGTTGCCTGGTATGGGGGATTTTATCTTTGAAGAAAGGTTGGATAAGACAGGGTTTGTTTTCACTGGAATGTAGGAGGTTGAGGGGCAACCTGATAGAAGTTTACAAGATTGTGAATGGCATGGATAGAGTGGGAAGTATGAGGTTTTTTTCCTGGGGTGGAAGGGTCAATTACCATGGGACAGATTCAAGGTGTGAGGGGGAAGTTTGAAAGAGATGTGCAAGGCATGTTTTACACACAACGGGTGGTAAGTGCCTGGCATGCACTGCCTGAGGAGGTAGTGGAAGCAGACACTAGAGCACCATTCAAGAAGCACCTGGATGGATATATGACTAGGAAGGGAATAGAGGGATACAGATCCTGTAAGTGAAGACAGTTTTAGGATGGAAGGGCAAAATGTGGTGGTGCAGGCTTAGAGGGCCGAAGGGCCTGTTCCTGAGCTGGATTGTTCTTTGTTCTCTGTTGCAGACAGGAGCAGTTTCAGTGGGTTATGTAGAACTGCCTGTGCTTTCGTAAGCATCTTACTCTCACTGACTGGGATTGGAATGGTCAGGGTGAGTCTACTGTTTAATTTTAATCTGCCCAGAGCTTGTAGGACTGTTTCCACCTGGAAAGTATTGTTCTGATGCTCCTCCACTTGCTGTCTCCCCTCAACTCCCCACTCCCCACTCCCACAGACAGACTGATTCATTTACCTTTGGCCAGTGTGAATTATGCAGCGACAACAACTTAGGTCTGTATATAACACCTTTAACGTGATCATCCATCCAAGGTCTTCCCAGGATCACTATTAAACAAAACGGGGCACTAAGTCCCTTTGGGAGAAATGAGATCAGAAGAACATGGAGTTAGGTTTCTCTGAATGTTTAAAGGAGCAAAGTGAGGCAGACAGGGAATTTCAGAGATAACAAGCATGGGGCTGGATGAACACAGCAGGTCAAGCAGCATCATAGGAGCAGGGAAACTTGACGTTTCGGGCCTAAACCCTTCATCAGAAATGGGGGAGGGGAAGAGGGTTCTGAAATAAATAGGGAGAGAGGGGGAGGCGGATAGAGGATGGATAGAGGAGAGGATAGGTGGAGAGGAGGCAGACAAGTCGAAGAGGCGGGGATGGAGCCAGTAAATGTGAGTGTAGGTAGGGGGCTAGGGAGGAGATAGGTCAGTCCAGGGAGGACGGACAGGTCAAGGGGGCGGGATGATGTTAGTAGATAGGAGATGGGGGTGTGGCTTGAGGTGAGAGGAAAAACAGGTTAGGGAGGTGGAGATGAGCTGGGCTGGTTTTGGGATGCGGTTGGGGGGAGGGGAGATTTTGAAGCTTGTGAAATCCACATTGATGCCATTGGGCTGCAGGGTTCCCAGGCTGAATATGATTTGCTGTTCCTGCAGCCTTCGGGTGGCATCACTGTGGCATTGTAGGAGGCCAAGGATGGACATGTCATCTGAGGAATGGGAGGGGGAGTTGAAATGGTTCGCGACTGGGAGGTGCAGTTGTTTGTTGCGAACTGAGCGCAGGTGTTCTGCAAAGCGGTCCCCAAGCCTCCGCTTGGTTTCAGAGGTTTGTCCCAGACAACCAATGTAGGAAAATTAAAATTCAAGAAAAACAAGACACCCCAGGTCGAGAGAAGTGGTGAGATCTCAGTGGGTTGTGGGCTAACGGAGGTTACAGAGAAAGGGAGCGGAAGAATTTAAAAGCAAGATGAGAATTTTAAAATCCAGATATTGCTTGAAAGGAGCCAGTGTTGGTCAGTGAGTACAGGAATGACGGGGAACAGGATTAGCTGAGAGTTAAAACATGGGAAGCAGAGTTTTGGATGATATCTGGTGTAGAGTATAGCACATGTGGATTTGTAGCTCTCACTATAAACAGATTAAAGATTATTGTGTGGCAATAAAATCTTTTTTGTTTTCTATTATAACAGGAAACAAAGACAAAAACTGCGTGATCAGGCTAAGGAGATCCGTTTTGGGAAGAGTTACAGTCTGAATACTCCGGAACTGTCCACTGCCAATAATCCCCAACAGAATGTGTTACAGCTGGAAAATGTAAGCAGGCACTAACTGAATAAAAGACAACACCTGAGACAGGATGGCTCTGCATTAGGTCAAAGCGATATAATAGGATCAACCAACATCAGTTAACGCAAGGATACTCCGTAAGCAGTCAGTTACCTGAACTTCTATCCTAGCTTCAGGAACGCTGCCAGTTGCCATTTAAAGTTCTGAGGAAAAGTCACTGGACCTGAAACGTTAACTCCGCTTTCTCTCCACTGATACTGCCAGACCTGCTGAGTTTCTCCTGCAATTTCTGTTTTTGTTGCTGTTTAAACTTGTTGTGCAAAACAGTTAGTACCTGAAAAAGTTATCTAACAACATGAGATAAGCTCCACTCATTAGGATATAAAGCCTGTTCCTGGGAGGAGCTCAGAGGTCTTCCTCAGTGTTTGCAGGGTCTCTTTACTTCCGGTGCTAAGCCCTGCACCTAACAGCAGTGTAAGTTTACTCTTCAGCTGAATCTGATATCCCACGAGCGACAACATGTACCTCAGGTGTGATGTAACCAGCTCTTACCTGAGAAGTATATTTACTGTTCATCAATATTAAGCCTATCCTCTGCCAAAGACTTTTGGTGGACATCCTTCCCACATGACGCCAGTAACTTAGACCAATAAAAAGGTGGTTGGCAGTGACTCTGTGTAAAGCCTCTCAGTCACACCATTATCACATGATAGCAGTATGTAGCCTTGACATTAAAATAAACCACATCACCTCCCCTGTAGGCACTGAGACATGAAGATTGAGACCCAAAATATAATCCCCACATTATTGCAATATTCCTGGAAGTGAGTGCAGTGAAGAAGTGCCTCATTCAAGCAGCAAACTCATTTCAGCAAGAGTTCACTTTCACTGCTGCGATAAATTTAGCAAAAAGTAGATGTAAAGATTTAAAATCTTGGATGAAAGGAGGGTGCTGGACTACAGGTAAAGGCACAGAGTTCTGTCAGCTGTAGCTAGAAGAATAGAAAGTGGCAGCTTGTACTCAGCGTAACCACGTAATTCCCCTTCATGCATCAGCAACTCACTCACAATTTATAGCCATTGGGTAAATGACTCTGACAATTTGAGGTGGTGGTGTTTTATTTTTCAGTTCACAAAGTCCGACAGTTGCATTGATGGAAGAAGATGCAAAGTTCTGGAATCAAAGTTTTCAGGTGCGGGATCCCCTCCAAGTAACACACCGTCATTAAGCAACCCGACCGGAAAGCAGCAAAGGTAATATCATATTGGAAATATTTAAACCAAGCTTAACTCAGTACATTGTACTGACTTTATTAAATCAAGCTTCTTCTACACTGTCCCTATCAAACATTCCCAGGACAGGGACAGCACAAGGTTAGGTACAGAGTAAAGCTCTCTGTGCACTGTTCCCACCAAACACTTCCTTGACAGGTAGAGCGTGGGGTTTTAGATGCAGAATAAAGCTCTTTTTTACATTATTCATAGCTGCATATGAGGGCAATGTTGTGAGCCTTGATCAGCCTTGATCAAGCTTCAAGATTAATTTCCAGCTTCTGTCAGTTGTTACCAGGAGTGTCTGACTGGGGTAAGAGATATAGAGGAGGAAGATTAAGACCCAGTTTGGAGATGCGGTCTGATTCCTGTTTTGAGGTGTTGCAGCAAAATCTGGAACAGTTATTGAGAGAGGGTGACACTCGTAGAATCATAGAGTGCAGAAGAGAGCCCATCAAGTCTGCTCTGCCATTCGATCATGGCTGATATGTTTCTCAACTCCATTCTCCTGCCTTATCCCTGTAACCTTTGATCCCACTTACTAATCAAGAACCAATCTAGCTCTGTCTTAAATGCACTCAATGACTTGACCTGCACAGCCCTCTATGGCAATGAATTCCACAGAGTCACCACCCTCTGGCTGAAGAAATTCCTCCTCATCTCAGTTTTGAAGAGTTGTCCTTTCTCTTCTCATCTCCGTTCTAAAGGGTAGTCCCTTCTCTCTGAGACTGTACCCTCAGGTCCCAGTGTCTCCTGCTAATGAAAATATCTTCTCCATGTCCACTCTATCCAAGCCTCTCAGTATTCTGTAATACTGAGATCCTCCTAACATTCTAAACTCAATCAAGTACAGACCCAGAGTCCTCAGCCACTCGTTATATAACAAGCCCCACATCTTTGATCATTCTTGTAAACCTCCTCTGGACCCTCTCCAAGGACAGCACACCCTTCCTTAGATGCAGGACTCAAAACTGAACTCAATATTCCAAATGCAGTCTGACTAGAGCCTTATACAGCCTCAGCATCCCTGTTCTTGTATTCTAGCCCTCTCAAAATGAATGCTAATATTTCATCTGCCTTCCTAACTGGGAACTGAACCTATGTGTTAACTTTAAGAGAATCCAAAGTCCCTTTGTGATTTCTGAAGCCTTTCCCCATTTAGAAAATAGTCTACTGCTCTATTCTTCCTGCCGAAACGCATAACCTCACATGTTCCAACATTGTACTTCTGACTGCCATTTCTCTGCCCCTGTCCTGTCCAAGTCATTCTGCAGCCTCTCCACTTCGTCAACACGACCTGTCCCTCCACCTATCTTTATGTCATCAGTAAATTTTGCAACATTGCCCTCAGTTCCTTTGTCCAAAAACTCTAAAACCCCTTCACTCCCCATGTCATGCTACTCAAAAGCCTCTCAGTCCCTCTTCCTGAATTCTGCACTCACATCCTCCTTCCCCAAAGTGAAGACAGATGTGAAATACTTGTTTGTCACTATATTAATGTTCTTTGTCTCCACATGCAGATTTCCCCCGGGTCCCTAATGGCCATTCCTCTTTCCCCAGTTATCTTCTTCCCTTGATGTCTTTACAAAATACCTTGGGATTCTCCCTCCCTAGTTTTACCCACCAGTGTTTTTCTCATGACCCCTTTTTGCTCTCCTAATTGCTTTCTTAAGTTTCTTCCTGCACTTTCTATGCTCCACCAGGGCCTCCACTGATTTGCTCCTTGTATACCACTTAAAAGCCTCTCTTCTTTTTTAGCCAGTCCTAAATATTGTCCAGGCCATCCAGGGCTCTGTGGGCTTGTTGCTTCTACGTTTCACCCTAAAGAGAACATATTAGGCCTGTTCTCTCCCATCTCCTTTTGGAACACCTTTCCCCACCCCCTACCCACTGTCCTGCTGTAGATTGACCCTTAAGTAGATCTTCCCAGCTTACTTTGGCTACATCTGCATTATTTTAATTATATTTGCCTTCCCCCAGTCCAAAACCCTTTGTTAATGACCATCATTTTTCCTTTTCCATTACAAATTTAAAACATATGGTGTTGTGGTCACTTTCATCACAATACTCCCCCACTGTCACATCGAGCATCTGTCTGGCTTCATTCCCCAGAGTTAGATCCAGCTCAGCACCATTCCTGGTTGGACTTTCTACATGTTGATGTATTAAGCTCTCCTGAATACATTTCAGGACTCTGCCACCTCTAAACCCTTTAAACCATTCTCCAGAAACTGTCCCAATGATCCAGGAATCAACTACCCACCCCCCCAGCCCTGAACTAACTCTTGAGCCACACCTTCATCTGCTGTGTTCTCCTAGTTCTGTACTTGCTGCCCCTAGGCACCAGGAGTAATCCAGAAATTACAACCTTTTGTGGTCCTACTCTTTAATCTACTGCCTAGCTCCATAAATTCTTGATACAAGACCTCACCCCTCATTCTACCTCATTGAACCAACCTCTGTGTCCCAGACTCCTACTCCTCCTCTCTCCCTTTCTCCCTCTCACCCTCCCCCTTTGCCCTCAATCTGCTCCTCCCACCCTTATCTCTGAAATGCAGTGTGTGAGGGAGTTAGGAATGACAGCTCCTTCCAGTTACTAAACAGGAAACAAAGCAAAGGCTATTCTGGGGAATGTTTCATACGAATCCCTACAGTGTGGAAGCAGGCCATTCAGCCCATCAAGTCTACACCGACCTTTCGAAGAGCACCCCATCCAGTCCCAGTAATTCTGCATTTCGCATGGCTAATCCAACCAGCCTGCACATCCTTGGACACTATAAGCAATTTAGCATGGCCAGTCCATCAAACCTGCACATCTTTGGACTGTGGGAGGAAACTGGAGCACCCGGGAGAAACCCACACATACACAGGGAGAATGTGCAAATTCCACACACAGTCACCTGAGGGTGGAATCAAATCTGGGTCCCTGATGTTGTGAGGCAGCACTGCTAACCACTGAGCCACTGTGCTCCCCCATATGTTGGAGGGAGCTGCTGGAGGGACACAGTTCCTGATGCTACACCTTTCTCTGCATTTCCTCACAAATCCAGGATTCACCCCTCATTGTGTTAGTGACCATAGAATCAGAGAGGTCTACAGCACAGAGTAAAGGCCCTTCAGCCCATCATGTCTGTACTGGTCAAAAACAAGCACCTAACTATTCAAATCCCATTTCCCAGCACTTGGCCCATAGCCTTGATTCCCTTGGCATTGCAATGTACCACATTAATCTTCTCTTTAACCACAGGTATTGTCCATCCTCATCCCTCAGTCCGAGACAACTGGGCAGATTGTCATCAAAGGTCAGTCCAGGACCATCACCGCCAGTAGCACAGGGATCATTGAGTGCTGTTATTGAACCCTCTGACTCGTCGTCTGTCAGTGCAAACAGCCAGATACAGGCACAACTTGCTTCATCCAAGGGTGATTGCGCAGACAACAACCAAGGGTAGGTTTTGTCAGTTCCCTGCGTGTTACTCAGTGTGTCTCCTACATACTGTGAAGATTCATTATCCACTGCCTGATACATGTTCATCAATTCTTATTACCTTTTAGACCGACAGTTACTTGTTGGAAACCTCCTGAGAATTCCCTTAATGTTATACAGCCTGCACACTGCCATCAAGCCATCCAGCTCTGTGCTCTGCAGTTCAAGGAGAGCCATGTGGTTCCGTATTGCTGGGCAGCCTCACTGCCTGTAAACCCTTCGGTGGAAGAGAAGAGTTGTGTCCAGGTGCCAAAGGAGAGTCCGGAGCCTGACAGCCCTGAGCATCAGCCTCACTGCTATCCTGCTGAGCTGGTTCCTCTCAGTGGCCCCAGTTCCCCAGACCATCAGGCAGACAGCCAGCAAGTGGAGGCGTTGCTGCAGACCACACAGCAGCAGATCCAGATCCTGGCGTTTGCCAGTCACAAGGTGGAGGACTATGAACTGATCAACGAGTGTGAGGAACGAGCAGGTGAAAATACAGCATTCCTGCCAGTGGTTGCTGCTGAGGAGATGCCGTTTCTGGTTAGAAAAGAAGAGTACAGAGACTGTGATTTAGGAAAGTGACATTCGGATATCTGTACTCTTACTACATTGTGAAACTGGAAAAAGCGGATCACAAGGAAAAAAAGAGAAAATATTTATATGCATTTATTTAAAGCATTTAATTAGAAACCAAATAGTCAGTTGCCCCCATAGTGGTTTATGGAAACTATTTTGTATTGTTTTATCAATAACTTTCCTTTTGTTCTGGTGAAGATTCTAGTGTCTATTATTCCCGACGGCTGTGTGTGTGGGTACTGTGCTTCACCGAGTATCTTCAGGATTAAAGGGTCTCTCAGCCCCCTCTCTGCCACGTTCAAAACCACGATGGACTTTAGGACATTGGCACTGCCATTCTGATTGGTCAGGCCTGGCGTATGAGTTACATGGGACGGAGAGAGTGAGATTGTCAGGTTAGGAACAAATTTGTGTCTTGCAGGATGATGCACACTCCAGCCAATTACCTGGAACCCAGTGTTTAATTAATGTCTGGGTCTTGTTTAATGGAAAGTTCTAGAATGGCCAACCATCAATCCAGATAAAATCAGCTGAATAATCAACGCCAGTATAACAGAGTTCTACCCCTGCTGGGTAACCCCAGAAACCCCAGTATAATAGAGCTCTCCCCTGCTGGGTAACCTCAGAAACCCCAGTACCACACAATATTCCCTGCTGTGTAGCCCCAGAATGCCCAGTATGACTGTGCCATACCCCAGTATTTCTTGGCGATCTGGCTCTATCAGTAAGTCCGTTCTATCAGGGAACTGACCCCGGGGTCCCATCATCTGTCTGGCTCACCCCATGAAGGGGCACCTGGTTCAAGCTGCATGTTTAACTCGGAGTCATTTATACCCAGCCTTTATCCTCTCATGATCTGGGGCAGATACTGCGACACTGGAGATGGCGATAGTAACTATCTGACACACATGCTCCCATAAGTCAGGAGGGTTCGCTATAGAAGGGGCTTCATGAATAGACTTAATTCCACCTTGTTCCAGGTTTGAGACTCGATCAGTGTAAACACTGCACTCCCAGAGCACCACCCCTACCCCACTCCCCACCCCCCCAACTTTCTCATACCCTTCCCCAACCAAGGCCACTTCCCCTCCATCTCCTTCTCCGAAAATCCCTTTTATCCCCGTCCCATCCTCACCCACTCTCAATTCTCCCAGACTGCATTCCCTCTCCACCCAGTTTCTCCTCCCCCACCATTTCCATTCTCCTGTTCCCCTCTGCTATCCTGAAGACCCAGCTCCACACCTCCGCACTCACCCGCTCCATCACTTCACCTCCCCCTCCCTCTGCTGCCCCGTCTCCCCGTCCACATTCACCAGAGTATTGGTTATCACTGGGACTCTGAGCCTGCAATCTCACAACCTTTGTTAAAATGGTCCGATTGGTTGATGCAGGTGATGAGGGCCCCATTCATCACAAATTGTTGGAATCACTGATGTGTATGGATTAAAAATAATTGAAAAATCTTCATTGAGCCTTTTCCATTCTGCCTTTAGCCACGTTGCCGCTTGACATTCGTGCTGATTGTTTTACATTTTTCATCCAGGAAAATGGGGGATCACTGGTGGGTCAGTATTTGTTACTCATCCCTAGTTACCGTTGGGAAGGTACTGGTGAGCTGCCTTTTCAAACAGCAGCAATCCATCTGCTGTAGGTAGACCCATAATGCCCTGAGGGAGGAAATTACAGGATTTTTTTTTGTGTTTCTGTGTGCCTTTCTTCAGTGAGGGTCAATCCACAGGAGCCGTATCCCAGGTGAGAGTCAGTGTGTGTGTGGGAGCCCGTACCCCAGTGAGAGTCTGTGCGTGTGTGGGACCGTACCCCAGTGAGAGTCAGTGTGTGTGTGGGACTGTACCCCAGTG
>JAHRHZ010000071.1:27722156-27742184 GCA_024137785.1 Ginglymostoma cirratum | reverse complement strand
TGTGTGTGTGGGACTGTACCCCAGTGAGAGTCAGTGTGTGTGTGGGACCGTACCCCAGTGAGAGTCAGTGTGTGTGTGGGACTGTACCCCAGTGAGAGTCAGTCTGTGTGTGTATAACAAATTGAAGTTAGAAATTTTTACCAAAATTAAAACAATCATTCGGCGTTAGTGTTGCCATGATTATATTATAAAATATTTAATATTTTTTCACATTGGAAAGAAGAGCTTTATCCCATTCACTGTCTGAGCTCTCAAACAGTCTTCGATGAAATGTCTACATCTTTGCCAAGCCTTTCTCCATATCACAGCATCAAAACTTGATGCATCCTCATTCTTAGTTTAATGAAATCTGATGCCAGCAAGTTATTTTAGTGACTTTACGGAGCTGAGCACTGACTGTACAGATAAAGCTGCCCTATTTCTTCACTGTTTGAATGTCAAATCCAATTCTCAAAGGATTTGTTGGAGTGACTGTGGCCAGGCATCTTGTGTTTGTCCTGTTGTTGTTAAGACAGGTAGTCTCTCTTTTTCTCTCTCTTCACCACCCCGCCCCCCCAAACCCTCACTCTCTTTATCTCTCTCTCTGTCTATTTATCTCTTTTTATTTTTCTCTACCTCTCTCAATTTCTGTCTCTCCCTCTCTGTCGCTCATTCCATGTCTCTCCCAGTTTCTCTCTCTCTCTTACTCTATGTCTTCATCCCTGAGAGAAACAAAAGAATAAAAATCTTGTTAATTATTGTTATACTGGTGCTGCATTTTGACGTGTACAGGATGAATTGAACTAATATTTGCCAGTTTTATAGAATTCTATTCCTTTACCCCTCTTCTCTCTCTGTCTGTCTCTCTCTCTCTGTTTCCGCCGGTCTGTTTCTCATTCTCACTCATTATTGCAGCTTGACATTGTTTGGTTCTCTATTTAGCAACAAGCTACAAGACAACAATCACACAACACACTGTATTTCCTGTTCAGTTGAAGCAGGGATGGAATAATCTATTTGGATCACCTTTGGAAACTGAGTCACACTAGAATAATGTGACCTTTCCAAAGTAAGCTATCGATGGGGGAGCTGGATGCTCAGTTCCCACTGTCTTGATGGTCATTGAGGTAATTATTGATTGGGTTTAAGTCACTTACCTTTAGTCTTGTTCTGTATAATTAATGGTTGATATCACCAGATTTCTGTTCCTGTTACTGATCTACATCCTCCACTTCCAGCTTTCACTCTTTATTCTGCACCTGCCTGTTTCAATTCATCCCTGAACTTGTCAACCCTCTCACATTCAGGATTATCTCTTTACACTTGTTGCTGTTCTTCAGCTTTCAGCTGAAACACAAACAGAAATGGCTGGAGTGAGTTCTGAGAAGTGTTACTGGACCTGAAACATTAACTTTGCTTTTTCTCCACAGATGCTGCCAGACCTGCTGAGTTTTTCCAGCAGAATCTGCTTGTTTCTGATTTCTAGCTTCCACTGATTTTTTGTTTGCTGTCAGAAAACTGTTCAACTGTGGAGCATCATGTTGGCATCTGGCCAGTCGACCCATGTATGCAACACTGAGGAGGGGTCGTCCTGGTTAATTCTGCTGGGGCAGTGCTTATCTGCTGAGATTATTACACTAGCAAATCCTGCCTTATGTAGGTTCATGGGAAAGGGTGTTGCTGAATATTGAGCTGGTGTAGATGCATTTGTTTTATCTAGGCGTTAAGTTTTGGTGGGTATCTTTGTCAGTCCGTGTTATTTTGTGTTCACCTTAGTTCAGGAGTGAAACATAGAGGTGGATCCCCCTCAATGATCTTAGTGTCTGGGGCTGCTCTTCAGAATGAGCTAATCTCACTACACTGTCCCCTTTTGTGCACTGTGTCCTGTCAGTCAGAACACTGGAGAGCTGCAACAGGCATATGCTTTCCCAAGTGAAGTCAGTGCTGAATGAACCTTGTCAGTGAATCCGTGAAACTGGGAGAGGCGTAGAGTGTTTGGCATCCAGGCAATGGATTCATGGTCATCATTAGATTCTTAATTCCAGATTATTTTTAGTGCTAAAATCATATCCTCCCTCTTACCCCACGCACTGCACGATGGATGGAGCAAGATGTCCTATTGGAGTAGACCGAATACATCAGACAGAGTCACTGACTAACACTCGGAGGATGTACCAAGGCAGGTGGGCAGGAATGAACTGTGACTTCTGACCGTTGAGCTTTGCAGAGCTCTCTTGGCCCGGTGGTGTCATGTGGATCTCAATGAAGGATTGCTCGGTGAACAAATTGCATCCAGAGTTGGTGATTCTGGTGGTAGGATTTGAACCCTCGTCCCCATCACATAAGGTCGGGCTTGACTGTGCAGTGAAATTGCTCACATTGATCCAAGAGAACAGATGGGCCTCAGTTTAATGTCTAAACAGAAAGACAGCACCTGTGACAGTGCAGCACTCCCTCAGTGTCAGCCTGGATCATGAGCTTGATCTGCTGATTCCTGGGTGAATGAGGCACTCAGTGAGGAAACCTTCACTAACCAGATAACTTGTGTGATAATTTGATTTTTAATCCTCCTTTCTGGTATAAATGTTGGAAAGCAGCTGAGATGGAAAATCATTTTATACTTAAAGAATCAGAATATATATTTGATCATCGAAGTCCCAAATGTAGCTGCAGAGTAATTTCCCCCTGCCTGTATTCTAGTCCCCCAGTCTGTGGGCTAACATTCCATTTGTCTTTCACCGTTCCTGATATTTTAATGATGTAAATATCCAGACCCTCCCTTGTCCAGGTCCTCTGAGCCTCCACTCTATTAAGTTTTCCACTGTTTTACAATGATCCATTTATCCATTGTAAATCCAAAGTGAATTACCTCATATTTGTTTCTCTTGAAATTAGTTTGTCCATTGGCTAATTCACTTAATCAATTTATTCAGTTGCAGAAAGCCAGTCTTGAAGGTGGAACTGGAGCCAATATTTACACCTTTCTCAGCATTTATTTACAGAGTTACACATTACAGCCATGCACCTCCTAACCCAACAATCAGTATGCTGAAGAGAGATTCGAAAGCTAAAACATTAATTGTATTTCTGTCTCAACTGACTTCACCCGATGTTTTAAAAACATTTTGCTAAGATTCATTAATGAGATGTGGGCATCGCTGGCTAGGTCTACATTTATTTATAATACTCAGGAGTATTTCTGGCATTTTCTGTTTAACTAACCACAGTTTCAGACTGTGTCTACCTACCAGGGCACAAGTGAAACTGCAGCTTAGCCCACCAGCTGCAGACAACTGAACACCAGGAACATACAGCTAATACTATTAATAATTCTTTATAATTTTGTGCTTGCGTCTACACAGCTCACAATGTCACCTATCTATGTGTCATTTGCAGATTTGGACACGTGACTTTTTCTTCCATTGTCCGAGTTGCTAATGAAGATGGTAAAATATTTGATGCTCCAATACAAATCCTTGTGAGATACAGTTAGCCATGTCCCATCAATGGGACAACCTGCCCATTACCCAGATCAGTGAAACAACCTGTCCATTACCCAGATCCTTGTGAGATACAGTTAGCCACATCCTGTTAGTGAGAGCACCTGCCCATTAGCCTCATCTTTGTTTCCTGCCAATTTCCTGAGCAAGTGAACCATTTGCCTTCAATTCCCTGAGCTGTAATGTTTGGGAACAGTCTCTAATGAGGACATTTAAGTTCCTCTGAAAGTCCGTATTTTTAAAAAAAACCCATAAACTTTCTCCTGTTCACCACTTAACACCTTTCCAAAACAATGAAGTCAGTTCGTCATGACCTAATGTTTAGAAAGTCATGCTTGACTCCAATGAGCTGAAAATTTAAGGTGTTCAGCCATCTTATCCTTAATTATAGATTCTAGTAATTTGACAAATCTTTGAGCTTTCTTTGAGGATGTAACAAGCAGGATGGATAAAGGGGATCAATGGATATATCATATTAAGATTTCTGAAAGGCATTCAATAAGGTGCCACAATAAAAGGTTAGTCCAGAGGTGGAGAGCTCATGGTGTTGGGAGTGATGTTTTAGCTGGACAGAGGATAGACAAATGGGAAACAGTGTCAGGATGAACGTGTCATTCTCAATGTTCCAGGGAGAAGGCAGTAGAGTGGCACCAGGTGAAATGCTTATTTGGAGAGCTGGCACAGACAATGGGCTGAATGGTCTTCTGCTGTAACGTAATAATTCTCTGATTCTGTGATGCTGGATGATAAACTCTAACAAGCAAAGTGTTACAGGGCCAGCTGTTTATGTTCCATATCAATGACTTGGATGAAAGCACTGACTACACAGTAGCCACATTTACTGATGAACTGAGAGTTGTGAGAGGAACACAAAGTATTTGCAAAGGGATATTTAGAGGTTAACTGAGTAGGTAAAACCTGGTAGATGAAACAAAATGTGAGAAAAGTGAGGTTGTCCACTTTGGCAGGAAGAAGAAACCACAAAATATTATTAAAATAGAGAGAGACTGCAGAATACTGCAACCAGAGAGACCTGGGGGACCTTGTACTCGAATAGTAGTAAATTAGCACATAGGTACAACATATAATTAAAAAGGCAAATGGAATGTTGGTCTAATTGTAAGGGAGCGGAGTATAAAGTTACGGTGTCTTGCTACAGCTGAACAGAACTTTGTTGTGTCACACATAAAGTGTGATGTATCACTTTGAAATCTTACTTTTGGAGGAATATACCTGTACTGGAAACAGTTCAGTCAGGGGCTCACTTGACTGATAAAAAAACCAAAAGACTTGCAAATGCTGTAAATCAGAAACAAAATCAAAAATTGCCGGAAAAGCTCAGCAGGTCTGGCAGCATCTGTGGAGACAAATCAGAACTCTGATTTCTCTTCACAGATGCTGCCAGACCTGCTGCACTCTTCCAGAAATTTCTGTTTGTGTTTCACTTAATTGACTCCTGAGATAAAGGTTTGTTTTACGAGGAACAGTTGAGTAGGTTCGGCCTGAACTCTTTGGAGTTTAGGTGAATGAGAGGTGATGTTATTCAAGGCAAAGATGATATCTTTTTATTTCCTTTATTTTTGAAGTGTGGACTAAAAAGTAAGTTACTGCTTTAAACCAAGGAGTCTGTGCGAAGAGATGGCTGCATTTTTAAGATCATGATTACTGGGTCCATTGAGTTGTATACAATATTGCTTTCCTTTGGTACACTGAGAGCAAAAGCATGTACCACAGAGCCAATGGATTGTGAACTAAGGGGCAGTTGGTTGCCAACAGCGTTTTGATTGGATTCTGACCAGGTGACCATGGCTCATGAGGGACCAGTGCAGCAGAAAACCATCCAATCTGTAAAGAAAAAGCATCAGATTCCAAACCAGCAAATGAAGGAGCATCAGTGTATAAAAAAACCCTTGTGTTAATGGCAAAGAATGAAAATGAAATGGAAGAAACCAAAAGAAACAACTCTTCAACTTCCATGGTCCAGACTGATGCTATCGAACTGTGTTTTCCTGATGTTCTATTTCTTTTCACACCCTTAATATCCATGTTATGTCGGTCTTTGTCTGTCTGTTTCTGAAGCTACTCTATCCTGAAGAAGGGATAGAATTCAAATTGTAGAGTTATAATTTGGCAATTCATATTTCCTAATTGTCATTGGTTAAAGACAATTTGTTCATTTTTCTGCACTTGATAAGTACAGTAAACTGGGGAGCATTTTCTTTAATTTCCTCACAGCTTTTCACATTCGTTACGACTCTGGGATTAGTGAGGCCTGATTTCCAATGCATGTTGTCAGTGCATTGTGACATTGTTGGGTCTCTTTGCCTTTGTCCCAAAATATCCTGAACAGTAAGGTCAGGTGTAAACTTGGTAAGTGATAAAGAGATAAAAGTAAACTCCAGGTTGTGTACTATCAAACATTAGATGGCATTAGAACATTCCAAAGCCTTCTGCAGATGCACTGTCCCTGACAAGCTTACAAGTAATGACAAAAACCAGGGCGAATTAATTGGCATGTAAACTAGAAGTGGGATTGCCTGCCAGAGCTAAGGACGAGACTTGAAGGACAAGCATAGCATTTGAGTTTAAGAGACCCAAGAGAAACCAGCTATTCCAACCAGCTATTCAATGTGAGTATGAGGAACAAATGAAGATCTGAAGACAGAAAGAGAGTTTTAAAAACTTGAACTTCAGAGAGAAGAAAGGCAAGGAAAGGGAGATGGAATGGAAAAAAATGGAAATTGAAGTTCAGATATAAAGGGAACTCAAACTTAAAAGACTTGAGTTTGTAGAAAGAGAGAGAAAGAAAAAGAAATTACATTCAGAATGACGTTTAGTAAAGAGAGCTGCCAAATGGTTATCTTGGCCCAAAACATCAGCTTTCCTGCTCCTCTGATGCTGCTTGGCCTGCTGTGTTCATCCAGCCCCACATCTTGTTATCTCACATTCTCCAGCATCTGCAGTTCCTACTATATCTAAGGCCTTCAAAGTCCAGTGAGGAAATATTTAATTGTAACGTATAGACCCAATCAAAATTTGAGGAAAAGGAGCATTCTTTGTGTTATTGAGAAAATAACAAGGCAAATGAATTCACCAAAGGAAATGGGGCATGGCCCATGCAGAGTAGGTAGCTAGGTACAGCACAGGAAATACATGGCTCACTGTCACAGGAGGCAGCTACAGATTATGACACAGTGAAAAAGAGTTATATTGCCTGCATACAAGTTCCTGAAGCATACGAGCAAAAATTTCATAAATTAAGTAAAAGGCAAGGAGATACCCAAACTGTCTTGTTGGTGAAGGATCTAGTTTTCCATCCAGAAATTTCAATGAGAACAAGAGTGTTGGGAAACATCACATGTAGATAGTATATCCTGAATGTGAATTATTGTCCAGAGAGTGGTGTGGTGGTAGAAGTAGTTCAGAAATTACCCATGAATGGACTAAACTTACTCCTGGGGAATTATTTATCTGGAGTGATGGTTATGGTTTCACCTATATTGACAGAAAGCTTGAGGGAGGTTAAAGAGGCAGAACAGTTATAAGAACAGGTTCAGAATATTTATTCCATTATGTTGTGACCAGAGCAATGGCTAAACTGCATGGACAAGTTGGATCAAAAGGTCTGATTCCTTGCTGTACATCTCTATGACCAGACAGCATAGCAATACACCACAGCAACGTCAGAGTAACCAGAATCTTCCTTAGGATGGGGATAATTCAAAAGAAGCGATTAGCAGATCGTCGTTAATTGAAGCTCAGAAAGTAGATCCTTGTGAAATAATTTGACACAGAGAGAACTCACACTGAAACTAAGGCTGGAGGGGTTTGGGAGTGCTTTATATTAAAAATAGAGTTCTGACCAGGAATTGGAGACGTCACCACAAAAGAATGTGGATGAAGAATGAATGATTCTTCATCTGATGGCTGTACCATCCAGATATCAGAAGGAAATATTGCAAGTAGCGAATGAAATTCCTACAGCAGGACATGTAGGAATACAGAAAACTCAAGGACAAGGTCTCACAAGGACATAGTACAGATGTTTAAAACATGTCACAAGTCAGCTAGAAGGTAAACCTTAAGTTGTGATCAAACTGTTATAATCCCAGCTGATGTTATGACTGGATAACTTAGATCCCAAATCTGGCTTGATAGATTTTTTTTTTATTTTACCAAGATGTCTCTCATTGAAATAAAAATATACAATGCTACAAAATTTAGGTTTAACAACCAAACAAGTTGATTCCTCTTGAAGGAGAAATAAAACATCTTTAAAGAAAGTGAAAGGCCAAATTCTCAACCAATGAATGGAAGACAGCAGCAGTGAGCAAACAACCTTGCGTGAATGTTAAAGAACTAAGAGATGAAACTGAAAGGAAGAACTCATTGTCCTCCTGTGATTCAGTCAGATGCTATTGAACTGTGGTGCCCTGGTTCTTAAATGGCCACATCCTGTCTCTGTTTAGAGATAGTAGGAAGAGTCCAGACCTGAAATGTCAGCCTTCCTGCTCCTCTGATGCTGCTTGGCCTGCTGTGTTCATCCAGCTCCACACCTTGTTATCTCTGTCTCTGTTTATGCAGATTGGGGGAGGGGGATGAATTTAAGAAGGGATTGAGTTTATGTTGTAAAGTTATAAGCCAGCAATTCATATTTCCTCATTGTATTTAACCAATGGCAATGTGTTTGTAATAAACAGTTATTTTTGTGTTAAGTACAGAAAACTGGTGTGTGTTTTTTCCTTTTAACCTGAATATATCAGTTAGGAAAATAGGGGACTTTGCATAATTTGGCTAATTCTTTTCACAGTTGTGAGAACTTTGGGTGTAGTGGGGCCTGATTTCCAGTGCACTACCTCAGGGGAGTGTAACAGGAGCGTATAAAGGCTGAATATTATGATGCTTTCGTAAAATACCATTTTAGTCAAATTTCATGATGAGTTTCTCTCCAGGAAGCTCAGCAAATTTCTTATTCAGTCATCCCAAAACTCCCTCCTTAATGAGCTAACCTGCCGTATGGCACCCTTCTCATCTAATGCCAGCTGGATTTTACCACTCACCATAGCTAGAAAACTCGGATATCCTGGAACACCAGATAATCCTGAACAAGTGCTGACATTCCAGGGCACCATTGCACCAACTCTTGGATGGCATGGCACACAAAGAGAAATAAGTGCAATTGGCATCAGGGACCTCACCGTCCCAGTGATGGGGTGATGCTGTTCTCTTTCTCCCAGGACCACCAGATAAGGCCAAAGCACCAGACCCTGCCAGCCTGGGCCAGGATGGTCTCTCGGGTCAGTGCAATCTCAACCATTCAGAAGAACATCCAGTCATACAGGAAGAAGGTTCATAACCAGCTGCGCTCCATCAGGGTAAGGGTCGCTGTTTTCTTTCTGCTACTTCACACAACTCCATTTTTGCACCCAGCCAGCTCCCAACACCTCATGGTATGCCCCTCTCGCTATTACCTGCAACATCTTCCCTTATTCATTCTCACACCACTCCCTCACCCTCCACAAACCCTACAGTGCAGCATCCTCACTCACTCGGGTCTCCTGCACCAACACTAATACAATGCCAGTTCCCACTCACTCAATCTCTCCCTTTCTGTCATTCCAGGAGAAAGCAGCTCACTTACAGGCCCCTCACAGATGGAGAGGGACCGGACATCTGTCTCCACATCCCTCACAAGGAAGGAATCCTGCTCCCATTTGGACAGGAGTGGGTCTGCTCAGCAGTAATGCTGGAGTAAGAAGTGATACTCTGTATAGAACAGCTCCCACATTGATGGCACTGTCAGTGTGACTGTCACTGACTGTTCTGTCAGTGTGGCTTTCGGTGTGGTTGTAAATATTTCTTCACTTCTAACTATTGTCTGTGAGAGTTTCTATGCAGCAAAAAATGCCAAAGGGCAGATTCTGAAGCTTCACATCTCTGTCCCCAGCTGATGGCCTTTGAACTGAAAGGTGGTGTGAGCAGCTGATGCCCCAGAAGCAGGCAATGGCGAAGTGACTGGGGCCTTTGGGAACTGGCTCCATCTCTCTGAGTGCACAGATGATGCTAATGAATCACATGTCTCTGTGAGGCACACAATGGTCAACCTGCCTGAAATGGCCAGGGACCCTGGGGCCAGGGCTTGGACTGCACACAAGAGGCTAAGGTCCAAGGCTCACAAGGAATACTGAGCCCACAGTGAGGATCACTGTCACACTCTGAATGGGTGGCTTTTGGGGGTTCCACGTGGTTACATCAGAGCCCTCCCTCACAGATGGCAGCGCCATGTTCCACCCACTCACTTGACTTACACGCGTGGCACTTACAGACTGAGTTCCAGACTCTGCCTCTCTGTCTAGGTGAACCCTGAAACTTAAAGGTCCCCTTCCTGATCGACCCTCCCCCCTCCCTGTCAACCACAGAGGCTTTGGACCTCCTCAAGTCCCCATCCACCTGTCCACCTGATCTGCATCTGTCCATTTTCACCCCCACCCCCCTCCCCACCACCAAGCCGAGGAATAGATGGTGAACATACCAGTCTGTCTCCACTCCTCATCATTAAAGATCCCCAGCCCCTCTCCTGCAGCACTGACCCCTGATAACTCCTCCCCCACTTTGACATATCGTGGACAGAACCCCTAGACTGACCATGGCCCACCTCCTTCAATGACTTCGCCAAACTGCCCCAAATAATGAATAACCAGACACCCAACAGATATCTGTCCATTAGACAATAATTAGGTGCCTGAGGGTGGTATCCTTGTTATTCAGATGTTCCAGGGTATCCTTGTTATTCAGATGTTCCAGGGATGAGCGTAGGGCCAGGAAGATGATGTCTGCTGCGGACCTGTTGTGCCATTAAGCAAATTGCAAAGGATCAAGGCAGTTTGGTCAGCTGGAGGTGATGTGAACCATGACTAACCTCTCAAAGCACTTCATCATTATGGAGGTCAGAGCCGACAGATGGTAGTTATCGAGGCATGCTGCATGATCTGGCTTTGGCATTGGGATGATGGTGGTCTTCTTGAAGCAGGTGGGGACGTCAGATTACAGTCAAGAGAGGTTAAAGATGTCAGTGAATACTCCTGCCAGCTGGTCCACACATGATCAGCATGCTCAGCCAGGGACTCCATCCGGACCAGTTTCTTTCCATGGGTTTGCTCTCAAGATGGCTGATCTAACGTCTGCAGTGATGATCATGAGCAGAGATGTATCCAAGGCTGTTGGGATGGGTGACATCCTTTCATTGACCGTCTGTTCAAAGGCATTGTAAAATGCGTTTGAACTCATCAGCTAAGGATGTATTGTTGCCCACGATTCTGCTTGACTTTCACTTTATAGCTTATGTCATGTAAGCCTTGCGACAAATGACGAGTGTCCATGTGGTTTGTCTGGGGTTTCAAGCTTTGTTTGGTGTTGCCTTTTGGCATCTCGGATGGCTTTACAAAGGTTGCACTTAGATTTCCTGTATAGGTCAGGGTTACCTGACTTGAACACCTCAGACCTAGACTTCAGTAGGATGTGGATCTCCCAGTTTATCCATGGTTTCTGGTTGGGGTGCATTTAGACTAACTTCTTTGGCAAGCAGTCCTTTACACACTTTCAAATGAAGTCTGTAACAGTAATGGTGTACTTGTTTAGGTTGGCACTAAGTTCTTGAATATGGATCAGTTCACGGGCTGTAAGCAGTCCAGTAGAAGATCTTTCATTGCTTCAGACCATTACCACACTACTTTCTGTACAGGGTCCTCATGCTTCAATTTCTGCTCATAAGCCGGGAGGAGGAACGCAGTGTTGTGATCTGATTTTTCAAACTATGTATAGGGGATGGAACCATGGACATCTTTAATGGTTGCATAGCAATGATATTCAGATCTCTGGCAGCAACTGTGGAGAAAGGAACAGAGTTAACATTTTGAATCTGTATGCGTCTCTTCAGATCATGACAAGCTGCCTGGTTTCAAGTCAGTGGGCCACAGTAAACTAATACAGATGTATTGGAAGGTTTTACGCTCTGGCTGAAGGTCTAAGTGCAAAAAATATAAGGCAGGGATGCTGTGACTAACTGGGTAACTTATAGTAAGTGAGTGCTGCGATAGTGAGCCAGGAGCCTGGAGATTCAGCCTGGTGTAGTACCTGTGCTGGCAGAGTGCCCCTGACCACACAGTGTCCTTGTTGCAGCATTACAATGAGAATTACTGGGGCAGCCTGAGGGACAGCTTGTGTACTGTAAGTGGATTAGAGATGTGCCATGAGGGTTCATAGAGGCTGGCACATGTCAGATGCCAGCAAATGTGAACATGCAGTCAGTGCCCTAGAGCATGCCCTGAAATGTTGGCACTGGGAGTCTCAGTGGAAATCCAGAAATGATATGTTGAAATCTCCAGATCCTCCCTGGGACTTTGTCAGGAATTCTCAGCGTCTAGATTAATCTGTCCCAGAGTACAGTATAAAGCTCACATTAATCAGGCAAGAAACGCAGTTAATGAGGTTGATAACAACACCAACACCTCATTCCCTCCATAACAGCTTCTTATGCAGTTGCAGAAAATATTACCTTCACCCTTTTATCTCTCTGACCTCATCTTTCAAATCCCTTCCAGACGAAACATCACTTGTGCTTAGTTTAATCCAGTTTCCTGCATTCGCTGCTCACAATACGGTCTCCTGTTTATTACCGACACTGAACACAGAGTGGGTGAACACTTTGTGGAACTCTTCCATTCAGTCCACAGCCTCAGCCCGAAGTCTCCAGTTTCTGTTTCAATTCACCCTCTCACTCTCACTTTCCCATTCCTGTTGTTAACCTGCCGTAGCGTTGCAGTGAAAGCCAACCCAAGCCGGAGGAACAACAGCTCATTGTTCACTTTACAGCCTTCAGGACTCAACATCGAGTTCAACAGTTTTAGAGCACGAACACTGTCCTTCCTTTTGATTCTGTGTGTCACGATGTGCTGCTGTGAATCGAGTTTCTCGTGTTTTTGCTGTTAGACAGAGCAGTTTGTTTTTCACACTCACTTTGGGCCAAGGCTTTGTTTCTTCACAACAACCATCACCATTCCCTGCGCCTTTAGCTCCACCACATCTTTGTCATAGAACCTCTCCCTCCCTCTGCCCTATCCCAGAGCCTCCCTTTTGTTCTTCCTCCCTCTTTACAATGGCATCAAACCCATCACTGAACGCGACTTTGAGCAGAGTCCCGGTGGTTGGGTGAGTAAGGAAAATCTAGATTCCTTTGCATTTTGGATCTAACCAGATTAGGGTCAGGGTTTAAAATCTAAATTTCATGCAGATTTAAGTAGTGATTCACAAACTCTTCACTGGAGAGCAGCTTAAGTTAGTTAATTTAGAAAAAACTACTTATACTGTTTTTTGTGTTCCCAAGCCTGAGCTAACTCAGAGCAAATAACGTCAGGCAGAGCAGATAACTTTGAGCAGCATGACATAGAGCTGTATGCTAAATACTGAGTGAGAAAGCAAGTTACAGGAAAGAGATGTTCCTTTGCTTTTTCTAACTTGTTCATTATGTAGCACTTGGTTTTCACAGGGGAAGAAGTTTGATGAATACCTGATTAGCAGTGAAGGTGTATTCTATGCCTGTGTTTTAAAATTTTATGTCAAAATGGTGGTAAGGTTAATAAGATGTATAAAAAGGAAAATAAATAATTAAATAAAATAATTAAGTAGTTAATTAAAACATATTCAGGATGACAGGTCAGGTATTGTGTCACAGCCACAGTGGTAGAGGACAGGATAGTCAGAGAGATTGGCACTGTTCTCAGCAAAAAAACCAAAGTCCAGGCCCACTCCTGCCTGCCTGATGCATGAAAGAAAATGTAACTAAAACTAAATTGACAAACTGGGTTAAAAGGACAGATCAACAGAGATGCAGTGGCAGATATTTAGGGGAATATTTCATAATATACAGAATCAAGACATTGCAATAAGTAAAGTTCCAAAGGAATGGACCCCCCAAAAATTAAAGATGGATCAAACTCAAAGAAAAATTATAAAGTTAGTCAAGATGGATGATAGGAGATTGAACAGAATATAACAAGCAGCAAAGAATGACTGAAAAATTAGTGAAGAGGGAAAAATTAGAGTGAGAAAAAGCTGGCTAGAAATGTAAAAAAAGGATAGTAAGAGTTTCTATATATTTTTAAAAAAATGTTAAAGTGAATGTCAGTGCTGTAGAAAGGGAGTCTGGGTATTACTATTGGAAAATAAGAAGATGGCAAATGAATTAAACAAGCATTTGGCATCCGTACTGTAGAGATATAAGTAACATCCTAGAAACAGCTGCAAAATCAAGAAATGGAAAGGAGGGCGGAACTGATAAAAATGACAATCACCAGGAAAAGGATACTGAGGACATTGTTGGAGCTGTGGGTGACAAATTTTGATGAATGGCGGAGCAGATTTGATGGGCTGAATGGTCTAATGTTTGCTCCCGTGTCATACGGTCTTATTAAATCTCTGGATTGATGGACTTCGTCCTAGGGTCTTAAAAGAATTGAGTTATGAGATAAGTCATAATTTTCCAAATTCCTTAAATTTGGAGAAAGTTCCATTAGATTTTTAAAAATATTAAATGTATGTCCTTTATTCAAAATGAGAGAGAGGCAGAAAGAATCCACAGGCCAGCTAGATTAACATCTATCATAGGAAAAATTTTAGAAGCTACTATTAAAAAAAGTTTAAAGCAAGGCACTTAGAGAAATGCAAGAGAGTCAGACAGTGGCCTGAGGGTGGGCTCAAACCCAGGTCCCTCGTGCTGTGAGGCAGCAGTGCTAACCACTGAGGGTGGGCTCAAACCCAGGTCCCTCGTGCTGTGAGGCAGCAGTGCTAACCACTGAGCCACTGTGTCACCCTGAGTCATTGACAACCACAGCCTGAGGCTTCCCATCAATCTGTGAATCAGCATAAAGCACAAGAAAACCTACTCCTGTCCCATTAAGCTGCCTTATAGACCTGTCAATCAGCCAGTATGAAAGGCTAATCTGTCCATAAGGCTACACACACCACCATCTCCACGTATCCCATTTTACAGAAACTCTGATCTGCAAGTGACTGCTGACTTTGAAGCATAGAAATATGGAGTGATACATTTTTGGAAGAATTCAGAGAGACAGGATGAAAGAAAGGGCACAATTCTACATGAGGTACAGCAGCAGAGGGACCTGTGTCGATATCTGCGTAAATCATTGTTATGGCAGGTCAGGGTGAGAGAAGTCAGTAAACCTTACAATATCTTGAGAATAAGAGCAAGCGAGTCATGGTCAACCTGTAACAAACATTGGCTCATCCTCAGCTGGAATATTGCGTCCAGTTCTGGGCATCATACTCCAGGATGGATGTGAAAGCTTTGATGAAGGTGCAGAAACGATTCACAAAAATAGTTCAGGGTTGAGGAACTTCAGTTTTGTGAGTAGTTTGGAGACATTGGGACAGTTTCTTGCAGAAGAGAGGGCTGAGGGGAGATCTGAACCATGTGTTCTAAAGCACAATGGGTCTGGACAGAGTAGAAAGGGAGAAACTATTCCCAGTAGTGGAAGGATCAAGAATGGGTAGACACAAATTAATAGTAATTTGTAGAAGAAGCAATGATGACAGGAGACAAAATCTTTCCACACAGTGAGTGCTGAGAATGTGCTGTCTCAGAGTATGGTGTCAGCAGGTGCAACCGAGGCTTTCAAATGGGTAGGGGGTCATTGTGAAGTGAAACCATTTTCAGGAATATGGAACAAAATGAACTGCTGATCCAGAAGACCAGTATTAACATAACAGGCTGTATGGCCTCTTTCTTGCTATATCCATTCTCTGATTCTACTGGAAAGTTCTCAGTGTCAGCCCCTCCCACTCCCATCAGCTGCAGTCAGAAAATGAAGGATTAATTATTACACCTGAGATTATGTTAGGAGTTTCACAGGAGAGTCAGAAATTCCACCTACAAACTGAAGAGCCCAGTTTGAATTCTTCAAGAGTGGCAGCCAGCCCCATTGGTCACTGGAGTACATTGGAGGGAGAGTGTGAAAGGACAATGTCTGACATAGTGTACTAACCCGAACAAAATGTTTTTCTGGGCGATGAAAATTAATCTTTCTTCAGCTGCTCCTTGTGTCCAACTCCTCCCCTCCGCCTTTCAGTATTGGCCGATGGTTAAAAGCAGAATCTCTAATTGTGATGCCCCCCTCCCCCACCACCCTTTGGCATGGAGACCGAGGGCCAGATGGTGGCTTGACTCCCTGGCTCTCAATGTGAAGGATATGGTTCCAAAATCTGGTCACTCTGCTGACACGATAGAAACAGAGATTATACAACAATCTTTCCACAGTTCAGTGATGAGGAAAGTTGGCTAAACAAATGAGATTGCTTGTAATTACTTCATCTCAGCTTGTTCAATTTCACAACATAATTAGCACAATTGCAAAGTCACAAAGATCACTCACTTTCCAACTCCATCCTTTTTGAAGCCAGTGACTGTTTAATTGCTGTCACAGCCACAATGTGGAGATACTGGGTATTTATTAGGAAGGAACAGAAATTGGAAAGTTTAGCACCACCAGAATGTCTAAAGTCACCAACGAGCAGACAGAATGAGGACAGCACTGAGGGTCAGTCTGACATGGCACAGGGAGGGCACAGGTGAGCAAAGGGAGATTGACACTGCTCCACAGCCAATGAGAGAGACCTGAAGCTGGAAAAGAGACAAAAGTTAACTTAAAGGTGAGTGAAAGAAGGGCAACCAGCTGCTAGAGGTCACAGCTTGGTGACAAACTGCATAAAAATGAAAGAGACAGAGGTACAAGGCGTGTCATTGTTTGAGTGACAGTGGGGGATCCCTGTTTGATTTTAACACTGTGTAACTCAGCTCAATAACAGGAGCCACTGCCAATTAAGTTGTGCAGTGTAATAGTCACTAGAGTTGCAATGATCACGGACTGAGAACAGATATTCTCAGCAGCAAGCAGCATGCAGAACCTTCGACCACTCACGGTATCTGATAAACTCAGACTCAGCACAGCCAATCAAGATGGAGGAGTGTGACAGAGAGGAAGAAGACTTGGTAAAGTTCTCTCCTCAGAGAGACGTCAGACCTGATCATGCATCACTTTGTTCAATGTGTAAACCTCGATTTGTTGTTCATGTCTACTCTCCTGAAACCAGTTAACGATTGGATTACAAAAACACAAGCAAATCCCAAAACAGCAGATTAACACAAGGCTCCGAATGGAAATTGGGGAGGTTTCTCAATGATCCCCGAAAGCTGTGCTGACTCTGAGCCAGAAGGACATTGTGGGATTACCAGCATCAGGCATTTGGGAACCCTGGGTTCAGAAAGAACTCTGGGAAGCAGAATTATGGGAATGCTGTGACCAGGAAAACCAGGATGAGAAGGAAGGACAGCGCACACGGTGAGTTCCTGATACATGGAGCGTCATCTTGGTAAGTGAGAGGAGGGAGTTAGTCCCTGAGTCTGGGGCTGTTTCGGGTAGACATGGAACTTTTCATTTCAGGGAAGTTATACTGATCCATTGGGGCAATTTCGTCCTCTGGGTAATGCTGGGATGGACTGGGGAAGGGGAAGGGAGTGGGTGATAGTGGAGTGAGAGGAGCTGGAGTGATGAGGGAAGGGGAGATGGGTGGGTGTGTGGGAGGTGAGTTGGGGGGCTAGGGAAGATGGGGTGGTGAGGATGGGGGAGATGCGTAGGGGTTGTGGGGGGATGGGGGAGGTGAGTGGGGGTGGGGTAGATGGAATGGTGGGGAGATGGGGTGGTGTGTATGGGAGAGGTGAGTAGGGGTGGTGTGGGAATGGGGTGGTTGGGCGATTGACTCTCTCTCAGTCATTTGGATCCCTGAACACATTTTATTAATGAGTTGCCACCAGGATTTTGTCGCCAACCCCCCAGGAGCTACGACCAATAAGAGGGCCAGCAGCTCAGCAGCGCCACTGGGAAATGGTGGCCAATAGAGGGACTGCAGCTGACAGACCACTGGACAGACCACAGCCCAACACAAACCAGCCAGGTAAGTGGGCCAGAGTGTCGAGGAGGGTGATTGGATTGTGTGTGCTGTCTTTGGACTGTTAGTTTGAGGGTACTGAGTGGTGGTAGGCGGAGTCTGAAGTGCAGGCTCTGAAGGGAGGGGATCTGTTTGAAGCTGGTAGGCAGCAAGAGGTAGGCCATTGGTGGGTTGTAGGGTGGGAAGGTGGATTTGGGAGCGACTGTAATTCAGAGGGCTGTGAGAAGGGGGAGGTTTGATTCAGACAGAAAGAAAAACAGAAATTGCTGCACAAACTTGGCAGGCCTGGCAGCATCTGTGGAGAGAAAGACCCCTTTTCAAGCATCACTGGGCTCAAAATGCTTACTCTGTTTCTCTCTCTACAGATGCTGCTAGACCTGCTGAGTTTTTCCAGCAATTTCTGTTTTTATTTCAATTCCCCAGCAGTTCTTTGTTTTGCTTTAGATTCAATCAGGTCAGATTCCAGGAATTTCCACATTAAGAAGAGATGTGTCCAAGTGGGTTGTTGGGGGTGATGGTGGTGGGGAACAAGTTTTGGGGGAAGGTGGTGTTGCAGTTATGGTCGCCATGGGGTTAGTTTGAGGCTGTGATTGTGCATGTGGATCGAAAATTGAGGAGGGTAGGGTAGGAAATAGGTTGAGGTAGGGGATGGGTTGAAGGTGGAGGTTGAGGCTGAGGTAGGAACTGGGTTGACAGATTGAGCAGGGGTGGATTGAGGCTGGGGATTGAGGGTGAGATGAAGGATGGGTTTAGGAGACCCCTTGTAGTCTTGAAGCCTCTTCACTTCACATCAGTACTCAATCATGTAATCGTCACTCTTCCCTAAAGAGCCTCATTTAACAAGACTATTTAATTAAGATCTTTCCCAATGCACAGCATCAAATTTAGTTTAGCCTGTTTCAGAGTTGGCCCTCAAAATACGAGACTAAAAAGCCATCTTGTCCAGGAATTCCCCTGCCCTAGTATTGTAGTTAACTTGGTTAAATCAATGCTTACTGTAGCACCTTTTCACAGCATCTCTCACTTCCTGTTTAATACCATTCCCCTACCTCACCACTTCTGTTTAGAGGCTTATAGACAGCTGCCAAAAATGATCTCTGCCTTTTTTTGCTTCTTAGGTCCACTCAGACTGATTCCACATTCTGATCCAATATCCCTTCTCATGATTGCACAGATGTCACCCTTTGCTAACGATGCTAACCCATCTCCTTTTCCTTCTTGCCTCTCCTTCCTGAATATTGAATAGTCAGCTCCCAACTATCATCACCCTGCAGCTGTGTCTGAGTAAATTACAATCATATCGTGTAGGCTTACAACTATTTGCACTGTTACTTCATCCATCTTATTGTAAATGATCTGCACTTTGGTACTGTACCTTCGGACGTGACTTTTTAATATTTTTACATTTGTTCTGTACCATGGCCCCATCAGCTGCTAGCCCTTATTTTCTCCGGCTTCCAATTTTCTATCTTCCATTGCTAAATTTGTTTACTTTTCTTCCATCTCCCTCCTTAGGTTCCCATCCCCTACCTCTCAAGTTTAAACCTTTATCCACAGTACCAACATTTATCCCCAAGAGGATAATGGCCTCAGTCAACCAACCAACTTTTATAGACCCCATCTAAAACCTGGAACTGAAACACTGGGCTGCGTGTTCCCAGTCCGTGAATGACAGGGGCATAGTGAGACAGAATTGACAAAATATGACAAAAAACAAAAATGATTGAAAAAAAGAAAAAAAGTCTGATTTTCCACATGAGATTTGAATGGCTAGATGGGGATCTTATGTTCATTACTATCCCATGTCATCTCCTTTAGATTCTGGTTTGTATTGTCCCACATATTGGAACAAAACAAGACAGTGACCCTTTAGACATGAAAGTCCAAGTGGATACCTGGTGACTACAGCTCTTCCAGTCTGACATCAGCAGTCACCAAATGTCACAAAGCACATACTCCCTGGACAATGACTGCCCCCAATCCCCCCAGTCCCCTCACAGTCATTCTGTCTTGCTTTTTGGTGTAGGCAGAAAGTCAGACAGCTTGTCACGTTTCCCAGCAATGTCTGATCTCAGGGCCTGTAATGGTGCTGTGCTGCACCATACTGTGTCTTCAGGCAAGATGGCTGCAGGGTATGTTGCTGCATTCAGAGCTCCAATCTGCTCGCCAGTTCTCTTTCTTTCTTTGTCCTTCCTTTTTCTCCCTACTTCCCTCTCCATCTGTAGTAATTCTATTCCCATCTCCACCCCTTTTAACTACCTGCCCAAGGAGTCGGGAAGGAGCCAGGCCACGATTGGAAACCATGTGGCAGGAGCTGAATGTGTGGGTTATTTCCTGCAGCGATGACGGATTGAGTGTGGGCCGTAGAGATGGTGGTGGATCAGGACTGAGGCAGTGGTGGCGAGATCGGGCTGGTGAGGCAACCCAGAGCCGGACTCTATCGGAGGCATGGCGAGGGTTGCAAAACCCGGAGTGGGACTCTATTGGAGGCATGGCGAGGGTTTGAAAGCCTGGAGTGGGACTCTATTGG
>JAHRHZ010000071.1:27704704-27722146 GCA_024137785.1 Ginglymostoma cirratum | reverse complement strand
GAGTGGGACTCTGTTGGAGGCATGGTGAGGGTTTGAAAGCCCGGAGTGGGACTCTGTCGGAGGCATGGCGAGGGTTGGAAAGCCTGGAGTCAGACTGCCGCAGTGGAAAGGAAAGTTGTATGCTCTTGAGTTATCTTTTCTTTGTTGTCTTATTCTAAGTTGGTGTGAATGGCGCCCTGTACGTACAGCGAAGGTATATACTTTTCACTGTATTTTTACTTTGAACACGTGACAATAAATGATTCAATTCAATTCAATGTCACACCTGCAGCATGTGCCGGTAGTTTACACAGTGAACACATGATAAGACTCCTTGGGTCTGCTGGCCAATGACATTTTTATGTCATTATGCTGTAACCCCACACCATGAGCCTTTTTTTTTCAATAACCTTTGCTGTAGCACCTTGTCAAATGTTTTCTGGAAATCCAAGTACAGTGCACCCACCAGTTTCTCTTTATCCACATTACATGCTATTTCTTCAAAGAGCTCCAATAGATTGGTTATGCATGATTTCGTTTTGACAAAACCATGTTGCCTCTGCCTGACTACTTTAACTGAACCTGTACCAGAGACAATCTTACTGTCACCCAAACAACTGTGGACTGATTACATTAAGGAGCATTGCTGTGGAGGCTGATGATAAGAATTAAAATCAAACTCACTGCTTTAATATTGTTTTGAATAACTCCTAGTTGGAGATGAACAGATAATGTTAACAAAAATTTTTCAATTGGATCTTCCTCATTCTGTGAGTGTGTAACAAACCCCACACCCTTTCACAATGCTTTGCTGAAATTATATATATTTCGTGGATCTTTTTAGCGTTATTAAATGTGGTATTCATAAATATTTTAAGCTGAAGACATTGTAAACTAAATTCTTTGAAGATTTTTCCATCAATATTCCCACATGTTTTCTTGACAGATGGTTTCAGTAGCAGTTGTTTGGCTGCAAACTCCCAGCAGAAACCTCCCATTTGGGATGTTTTTATGTGGAGCTGACAGGCTCCCACTCACTGTCCCAGTAGCTCAGACATCAAAAGACCTCCCACATGAGGAAGCTTGTCTGGAGTCAAGAAGGAGCAAGAGAGGAAATTACAGTGAATTGTTCACAAAGAGTTCACAAGCAGAATTCCTAGAATGCAAAATGTAGCAATTCCCAGCTCCAGATTCTCTAGGCATTGATGAAATGGAACTGGTGTCATGGGACCTCTCTGCATTTTTCCAAAGCTTTTCTGAAGAGAAAACAAAACCAAAGCATTTACATCAGAAAAAGGAGATTAATTTTCCCAAAATTAGTGCAAGTTTTTCAATGCTGAGCGGAGGGTCAAAGTTCAAATTCTCCTTTACTTGCTTTTCCCTTCCTTCATTCTCTTTGAGTATTCCATGTCTGTTTCTGTCTCCCCTTCCAGTCTCCAAAATCACTGCCGAGTTAAAGTGGGGACAGTTCAAAGATGGACCAGACACCTGAACCTGGCATAAGGAGTGGGACTTTTGAGTTATGACACTGGCCCAGGGTCTTACACCAGGACAGTAAAAAAATTACAGGAAGGCATTAATAATCTTACAGAATAGGCCAAAATTGTCAAATGAACTTTACTGCAAATAAGTGCAAGGTGTGCCATTTTACTAGACCGAATGAGAAGGTCACAAACTCTTCAGAAAGATGAGTATCCGCAAAGGGTAAAACAAAGAATGAAATATTGACATAGCCTGATAATACCATGATCATAATTAAACAGGGATCTGGGCTCTATTTCCAGAGAGTTAACTGAAAGGTAGAGACATTGCAATAACACCCTATAGAAACACTTAGAATAAAATGAACAGTTCTGGTTCTCATGTCATGAAAAGAACACAAAGCTGCTTGACAATGTGCAAAGATTGACGAGAATGATACCAGGCTAAAGTTTAATTATCAGCAGAAACATGAATAAGGTTGAGATTCTTTTCTGAGAGAAAGGGTCACTTGTTTCAGAACTTTAAGTTTTTATGGATATAACAGAAATGTTTCACTTACTTTTAATTCCTTCATGGGTCCTGGGTATCATTGGCTGGGCCAACATTTATTGTCCATTTTTAGTTGTTTTTGAGAAGCTGGTGGTGAGCTGCCTTCTAGGACTGCTGCTGGTTATCTGCTGCCCTTCTCCTTCTAGGTGGAAGTGGTCGTGGGTTTGGAAGGTGCTGTCTGAGGATCTTTTGTGAATTTCTGCAGTACATCTTGTAGATAGTACACACTGCTGCTACTGAGTGTCAGTGGTGGAGGGATTAGATGCTTGTGGATACAGTGCCATTCAAGCAGCTGCTTTGTCCTGGATGGGGTCAAGTTTCTTGAGTGTTGTTGGGGCTGCACTCATCCAGGCAAGTGGGGAATATTCCATCACACTCCTGCCTTGTGTCTTCTAGACAGTCAGCAGCCTTGGGGAGTCAGGAGGTGAGTTACTTGCTGCAAAATTCTCCCTGTCCTGCTCTTCTAGTCGTTTTATTTATATGGTGAGCCCAGTTCAGTTTCTAGTCAATGGTGATCCCCAAGATGTTGATAGGAAGAGATACATAACCATAACCATGAATATGATTGAATCACTAATAAATCCAAATGGGAACTCAGGAGAAACATCTTGCCCCACTGAGTATTGAGACCGTGGTACTCATTCGCACAGGGAATAGTTGATGGGAATAGATGCATTTGAGGAGAAGCTGGATAAACACATAATAGGGAGGGGAATAAGTACACAGATGGATTGAGATGAAGTAAGAATTAGAGGATACTTTTGGAACATGAATGTTGATAAGGGTCCACTGGGCCTGTCTCTGTCAGATTTCCTACTGGGTAATTATTTAAACACTTTAATTAACACCCTGCCTCTGTGAATGCTGACCTCTTCATTCTCACTAAATCATTAACTAGCTTGACATTCAACATTGCACTCTGGTAAGAGTTCAGAGATTGTGAGCAGTTCCTGGATATACTAACAATTAAATATTTGTGGATTTCTCTCTAAAGAGGGATGTTTTGTGGAAGTAGCAGATGAGAAAGTGCTTCAGGTCCCTGAAAATAAGCTGCAGAATAAACTTGCAGCTTTTCCAAACCAATATCGAGAGCTGTGTTCTTGGGTGGATATTTAGAAGGTTATCCTGGGCAAGTTGCCAAAATCATCGTTCCTGTCCCTGCCTTATTTAGAACCCTTCCAGATTCAGTTTGTCTTTCTGGTTATGCACAGTATTTAACTGTCGATAACTGGAGTCTTGCCATTATGCTGTGATGACATTTAGTATAAAATGTATGGTTTGCGTTCTGTTGATGAAGCAGTGACTAATTTAAATGCTTCATTGTGGCCCAGTCAAAACTGGGAGGGAGACTGTGGGACGCTGCAACTTCCCTCGAACCCAGGCAGTTAGTTTGCTGCGATGAGTTGATTCCTACAGATCTTTCTGGAGTAGACTGTGACTATTTACCTGTCTATGGTGCAGTCTGAATCTTTCTGTTCTCTTTGCTGTACCCTGTAAGAATGATGAGATTTGGATGTATCCAGCTGAATGGTAGCCATGTGTAATGTCACTCTCAGATACGTCAAACTCAACAGCAGTGACAGCAGGCCGTATAAATATGTTTCCACAAATGGATCTGAATAAAACTGAACAAATCACAGACAATATGGACAACATAGTGTGGAGAAAATGAGGAAGGGTCCCGACCCGAAACGTCAACCTTCCTGCTCCTTTGATGCTGCTTGACCTGCTTTGTTCCTCCAGCTCCACGCTGTGTTATCTCTGACTCCAGCATCGGCAGTTCTTGCTATCTCTGAATTCACGAAAAATGCCTTCTAATGTTTGCTTTGTCTGTTTGATGAAGGTTTATGAACAGGTAAAGGCCTTTAGGCTATTTTTGCTTGTTCTTTCACAGGATGCGGGGATTGCTGACTGAGCCAGCATTTATTGTCCATCTCTGGTTGCCCTTGAGAAGGTGGTAGTGAGCTGCTGCTTTGAACTGCTGCAATTTATTTAATATAAATAAACCCACAATGTTGTTAGGGAGGGAGTTCCATGATTTTGATGCAGTGACACTGAAGGAACAATAATAGATTTACAAATCAGGATGGTGACAGGCCTGGAGGGGAACCTACTGGGGAGGTTTGTAGATGGTATGCAGATTTTAGAGAGTCAGGAGGTGAGTGACTCATTGCAAAATTCCCAGCCTCTGACCTGCTGTCGTAGGCACTGTGTTTATATGGCAAGTCCAGTTCAGATTCTGGTTAATGGTAACCCCCAGGATGTTGATAATGAGGGATCTAGTGAAGGCAATGCCTTTGAATGTCAAACCCCACAGGCTAACCCTGTTTACAGAAAACAGCCCCATTTCCAGTCTGCTTACACTATCCATTTCACTCAGGCTGTCTCACACATATTCTCACTTTCCCTTTCACCATCTCTCTTCCTCACTCTGTTTCTCACTAACTCTTCCTCTCAACTTTCTTGCTCTTTCTGTCCTTCTCTGACTGTCACTTTCTCAGTTGCATTATTTCTTTGTAGAGAAAAAAAAATTAAAATTAATTCCAGGAAGATTAAAAGAAAAAAAGCAATTCAAACTTCAAATGGTTCCTCCCAATAGTTTGCCCCGGCACATGGTACTGAGGGCAATTAGCTTTGTAACCAATAGGAACCTGTACCTACAGGGAAATGGGGATGAAGATGTGAAAATTCATCTCCAATCAGAGACTGGAGCTGATACTAGCAGCCAATTAGGGTCAGGGTTAGCACTGTTACCATGGGAACTGCTATCTGCAAGCTCCACCCAAATAAAGTTTTCCGAAAGCATTTTATGAATCGGGTTAAGATGCTGCTATAACGTAAACTTTTAATCAGAACGTAATTTGCTCCAATCATGGTCTTGTCAAATGAAGCTTGATGCTCAGTCACAGAAAACCCCTGGTTTACCCACAGTCATTACGGGAGCACATTCATTAAAAAAAAAACCAAACAAACTGAGGATGCTGGAAATCAGAAACAAAAACAGAAATTGTTGGAAAATCTCAGCAGCTCTGGCAGCATCTGTGGAGAGAAATCAGAGTTAACATTTCTGGTCGAGTGGCCTGATGGTGGCTAGGAAAATTTTTTTTTTATACAGAAGATAGGGTGGAGGGAAGGGGTAAGAAGTATACGATTGATGGAGATGGAGCCAAAGAGAGAGAACAACTGGACAGCCAAAGGAGTGGATAACAGTCAGTCTGGGAGAATGAATAGCTACTAATGGGGACTATTCATGGCTAACAATGGGTCGTGTGTAATAGCAAACCATATGACAAGGCCTGGTGTGTGAGGGTTGGGGAACGGACATGGGAGAAAGTGCCTCACGCTCTAAAAGTGTTGAACTCGATACTGGGTCAGAAATCTGTAGCGTTCCCAAACAGAAAATGAGGCGTATTTCTTATGGCTTGCGCTGAGCTTTGCTGGAACACTGCAGCAAGCCTGAGACAGAGATGTTGGACAGTAAACAGGGTGGTGTGTTAAAGTGGCAGGCAACAGGTAGCTCAGGGTCTTTTTTGTGAGCAGACCATAGATGTTCTGCGAAGCAGGTGCCCAGTCTACACTTCGTTTCCCCAATGTGGAGGAGACCACATTGTGAGCGATGATTGCAGTAGATTGTGTGAAGTGCAGGTGAAGTGTTGCTTCACCTGGAAAGTATGTTTGGGCCCTTGAATACTGGAAAGGGATGAGGTAAATGGGCAGGTGTTACACCTTCAGCGGTGGCAGGCAAAGGTACCATGGGGCTGTGGGAGATGCTGTGTTGGGAGTGAAGGAAGAGTGGATCAGGATTTCCTGGAGGGAATGGTCCCTGTGGAAGGCTGAGAAGGGAGGAGAGGGGAATATGTCTCTGGTGGTGATATCTCACTGGAGGTGGTGGAAATGGTGGCTAAATGATCCTTTGGATGTGGATGCTGGTGGGATGGTAGGTGAGGACAAGGGGAACCCTATCGTTGTTGTGGGAGGAAAGAGACGGGGTGAGAGTGGAAGTGTGGGAGATGAGTCGGACCCAGTTGAGGGCTCTGTCAACAATAGTGATGGGGAATCCTCGAATGAGGAAGAAGTTGGATGTTTAGAGGCTTCTTTGTCAAAGTTGGCCTGATCAGAACATATGCGACAGAGAATGCAATGTGATGATGTGCAGTCCTGGTAACTGTGAGAGTTGGTGGGTTTTTTTTTTCAGTACAGGGCCTTTGGCCCTTGATGTTGCGCCAACCTGTGTAACCAATCTGAAGCCCATCTAACCTACACTATTCCATTATCATCCATATGTTTATCCAACGACCATTTAAATGCCCTTAAAGTTGGCGAGTCTACAACTGCTGCAGGCAGGGCATTCCACGCCTTTACTACTCTCTGAGTAAAGAATTTACCTCTGACATCTGTCCTATATTTATCACCCCTCAATTTAAAGCTATGTCCCCTCGTGCTAGATGTCACCACCCGAGGAAAAAGGCTCTCACATTCCACCCTATCCAATCCTCTGATCATCTTATATGTCTCTATTAAGTCATCTCTTTACCTCGCTAACGAAAACAGCCTCAAGTCCCTCAGCCTTTCCTCATAAGACCTTCCCTCCATACCAGACAACATCCTGGTAAATCTCCTCTGCACCCTTTCCAATGCTTCCACATCCTTCCTATAATGCGGCGACCAGAACTATATGCAATACTCCAAGTGCGGCCGCACCAGAGTTTTGTACAGCTGCAACATGACCTCACGGCTCCGAAACTCAATCCCTCTACCAACAAAACCTAACACACCGTACGCCTTCTTAATAACCCTATCAACCTGGGTGGCAACTTTCAGGGATCTATGCACATGGACACTCTGCTCGTCCACACTACCAAGAATCTTACCATTAGCCCAGTACTCTGTATTCCTGTTACTCCTTCCAAAGGGAATCAGCTCACACTTTTCCGCATTAAACTCCATTTGCCACCTCTTAGCCCAGTTCTGCAGCTTATCTATGTCCCTCTGTAACCTGCAACATTCATATCCACAACTCCACCGACTTTAGTGTCATCTGCAAATTTACTAACCCGTCCTTCCACGCCCTCATCCAGGTCATTTATAAAAATGACAAACAGCAGTGGCCCCATATCAGATCCTTGCAGTACACCACTAGTAACTGAACTCCAGGATGAACATTTCCCATCAACCACCACCGTCTGCCTTCTTACAGCTAGCCAACTTCTGATCCAAACCGCTAAATCACCCTCAATCCCATGCCTCCGAATTTTCTGCAATAGCCTACCGTGGGGAAATTTATGAACTGCCTTGCCCTCATCCACCTGCTTAGTCACCTTCTCAAAGAACTGAATAAGGTTTGTGAGGCACGACCTAACCTTCACAAAACCGTGTTGACTATCCCTAATCAAATTATTCCTTTCTAGATGATTATAAATCCTATCTCGCATAATCGTTTCCAACACTTTACCCACAACCGAAGTAAGGCTCACTGGTCTATAATTACCAGGGTTGTCTCTACTCCCCTTCTTGAACAAGGGGACAACATTTGCTGTCCTCCAGTCTTCTGGCACTATTCTTGTAGACAATGATGACATAAAGATCAAAGCCAAAGACTCTGCAGTCTTATCCCTGGCTTCCCAGAAAATCCTAGGATGGATCCCATCTGGCCCAGGAGACTTATCTATTTCTCACACTTTCCAGAATTGCTATCACCTCCTCCTTATGAACCTCAATCCCGTCTAGTCTAATAGCCTGTATCTCAGTATTCTCCTCGACAACATTGTCTTTTTCCTTTGTGAATACTGAAGAAAAATACTCATTTAGCGCCTCTCCTATCTCCTCGGACTCCACGCACAACTTCCCACTACTGTCCTTGACTGGCCCTAATCTTACTCTTGTCATTCTTTTATTCCTGACATACCTATAGAAAGCTTTAGGGTTTTCCTTGATCCTACCTGCCAAAGACTTCTCATGTCCCCTCCTGGCTCTTGTTAGCTCTCTCTTTAGGTCCTTCCTGGCTAACTTGTAACTCTCAAGTGCCCTAACTGAGCCTTCACGCCTCGTCTTTACATAAGCCTCCTTCTTCCTCTTGACAAAAGATTTAACTTCTTTAGTAAACCACAGTTCCCTCGCTCGACCGCTTCCTCCCTGCCTGACAGGTACGTACTTATCAAGAACACGCAGTAGCTGTTCCTTGAACAAGCTCCACATTTCAATTGTGCCCAGCCCCTGCAGTTTCCTTCCCCATCCTATGCATCCTAAATCTTGCCTAATTGCCTCATAATTGCCTTTCCCCCAGCTATAACTCGTGCCCTGTGGTATATACCTATCCCTTTCCATCGCTAAAGTAAACGGAACTGAATTGTGGTCACTATCACCAAAGTGCCCACCTATCTCCAAATCTAACACCTGGCCTGGTTCATTACCCAGTATCAAATCCAATGTGGCATCGCCTCTTGTTGGCCTATCTACATACTGTGTCAGGAAACCCTCCTGCACACATTGGACAAAAACTGACCCATCTAAAGTACTCTAACTATAGAGTTTCCAGTCAATATTTGGAAAGTTGAAGTCCCCCATAACAACTACCCTGTTCCTTTCACTCCTATCCAGAATCATCTTTGCTATCTTTTCCCCTACATCTCTGGAACTTTTCGGAGGCCTAAAGAAAACTCCCTACAGGGTGACCTCACCTTTCCAGTTTCTAACCTCAGCCCATACTACCTCAGTAGACGAGTCCTCATCAAATGTCCTTTCTACCACCGTAATACTGTCCTTGACTAACAGTGCCACACCTCCCCCTCTTTTACCACCTTCCCTGATCTTACTGAAACATCTAAACCCCGGAAGCTGCAACAACCATTCCTGTCCCTGCTCTATCCATGTCTCCGAAATGGCCACAACATTGAAGTCCCAGGTACCAACCCATGCTGCAAGTTCACCCACCTTATTCCGGATGCTCCTGGCGTTGAAGTAGACACACTTCAAACCACCTTCCTGCCTGCTGGTACATTCCTGCGACCTTGAAACCTTATTCATGACCTCACTATTCTCAACCTCCTGTACACTGGGGCTACAATTCAGGTTCCCATCCCCCTGCTGAATTAGTTTAAACCCTCTCGAAGAGCATTAGCAAATTTCACCCCCCCCCCCAGGATATTGGTACCCCTCTGGTTCAGGTGTAGACCATCCTGTTTGTAGAGGTCCCACCTACCCCAGAATGAGCCCCAGTTATCCAGGTATCTGAATCCCTCCCTCCTGCACCATCCCTGTAGCCATGTGTTCAACTGCTGTCTCTCCCTGTTCCTCACCTCGCTAGCACATGGCACGGGTAACAAACCAGAGGTAACAACTCTGTTTGTTCTAGCTCTAAGCTTCCACCCTAGCTCCTTGAATTTCTGCCTTATACCCCCATCCCTTTTCCTACCTATGTCGTTGGTGCCTATGTGGACCATGACTTGGGGTTGCTCCCCTCCCCCTTAAGGATCCTGAAAACACGATCCGAGACATCACGGACCCTGGCACCTGGGAGGCAACACACCAACTGTGAGTCTCTCTGTTCCCACAGAATCTCCTATCTGTTCCCCTAACTATGGCTCTCCTCCTCTCTCCCCTTCTCTTCTGAGCAACAGGGACAGAGTCTGCGCCAGAGACCTGTACCCCATGGCTTACCCCTGGTAAGACCATAAGACCATAAGACGTAGGAGTGGAAGTAAGGCCATTTGGCCCATCGAGGCCACTCCGCCATTTAATCATGGCTGATGGGCATCTCAACTCCACTTACCCGCACTCTCCCCGTAGCCCTTGATTCATTACGAGGTCAAGAATTTATCAATCTCCGCCTTGAAGACATTCAACGTCCCGGCCTCCACTGCGCTCCGTGGCATTGAATTCCACAGGCCCACCACTCTCTGGCTGAAGAAAATGTCTCCTCATTTCCGTTCCAAATTGACCCCTCTAATCCTAAGGCTGTGCCCACGGGTCCTAGTATCCCCACCTAACGGAAACAACTTCCCAGCGTCCACCCTTTCTAAGCCATGCATTATCTTGTAAGTTTCTATTAGATCTCCCCTCAACCTTCTAAACTCTAATGAATACAATCCCAGGATCCTCAGCCATTCATCGTATGTTAGGCCTACCATTCCAGGGATCATCCGTGTGAATCTCCGCTGGACACGCTCCAGTGCCAGTATGTCCTTCCTGAGGTGTGGGGCCCAAAATTGGACACAGTATTCTAAATGGGGCCTAACTAGAGCTTTATAAAGTCTCAGGAGCACATCGCTGCTTTTATATTCCAACCCTCTTGAGATAAATGACAACATTCCATTCGCTTTCTTAATCACAGACTCAACCTGCAAGTTAATCTTTAGAGAACCCTGGACTAGCACTCCCAGATCCCTTTGTACTTCGGCTTTATGAATTTTCTCACTGTTCAGAAAATAGTCCATGCCTGTATTCTTTTTTCCAAAGTGCAAGACCTCGCATTTGCTCACGTTGAATTTCAGCAGCCATTTCCTGGATCACTCTCCTAAACTGTCCAAATCATTCTGCAGCCTCCCCACCTCCTCCGTACTACCTTCCTGTCCACCCAACTTCGTATCATCAGCAAACTTCGCCAGAATGCCCCCAGTCCCTTCATCCAGATCATTAATATATAAAGTGAACAGCTGCGGCCCCAACACTGAACCCTGCGGGACACCGCTTGTCACCGGAGTAAGTTGTAAGTTGAGGGCGACAACTGGTAAGTTGTCCCCCTCAACAGTATTCAAAACGGTATACTTGTTATTGAGGGGAGCAGCCACAGGGGATCTCTGCACTGTCTGCCTGTTCCCTTTCCATCCCCTGACTGTAACCCATCTACCTTTTTCCTGTACCTGAGGTGTGACTACCTCCCTGTAACTCCTCTCAATCACCCCCTCAGCCTCCCGAATGATCCGAAGTTCATCCAGCTCCAGCTCCAGTTCACTAACGCGGTTTCCGAGGAGAGGAGCTGGAGTTGGGTGCACTTCCCGCAGATGAAGTCAGCAGGGACACTAGTGGTGACCCTTGCCTCCCACATCCTACAGGAGGAGCATGCAACTGCCCTTGCATCCATTCCCATTGTTCTGAATTCCCTGAAAACAGACTATTGGAAAAAAAAACTAGTAACTTACCAAATCGGCGCTCAGAACCTTTTTCTCGTTAGAGGAGGAGGACAGGTGGGAGACACTACCTAAGTAGTGTTTCGGGTAAAGCAACCGCCCAAATATATTAACTCACTTACTCAGCCGTCCCGTATCTGCTCCTGCTCAGCACGCGCTCCGCCTATTCACGAGGTAAGACTTTTATACTCGAAAAGCTTACCTTCCCAGGCTACCCTCGTGACTCCTTCTGGACTCCCGCTGCTGAAACAACTGAAAGGCCGCCGTCACGCAAAGTAAGACTTTTATACTCGAAAAGCTTACCTTCCCAGGCTGCCCTCACTTATAGTAGATATTGGTGGCCAGAGATGTTGAGAAAGAGAAGGAAGGAGTCAGAGATGGACCGAGTGAAGGTGAAAGCAACGTGGAAATTGGAAGCGAAAAATGATAAACTTTTCCAACTCCGGACAAGAGAGGGAAGCAGTCCTGATGATGTCATCGATATTTCAGATAAACAGTTGTGGGTAGGGGCCAGAATAGCTTGGAATAAGGAATGTTCCACATAACTCACAATGAGAAATTATTTCTCTCTATAGATGCTGCCAGACCTGATGAACTTTTCCAACAATTTCTGTTTTTGTTTGTGACTGGGCCACATTCTTCTTCAGAACTTTCACAACAGTTTGTGACTAAAACCAGGGGTGGAACTAAACTTTCTTGAAATTTTATAGCTCAAGTTTCATGTTTCACATCTCACCCTCAGACTGTCCTTAGTTCCCATCCCACCTTTCATACTGTTCTTGGCTCAATCCCACCTTCAATTCTGTCACTATTTGCTGATGTATGGGAATCTGTTACTAGCTTTTACTCTTCAATTATTGTAGACATTTACTTTGAACAAAATTAGATTCTGAACAAACAAATTGCTACGTAAAATTGAATGATGCAAATGTACAACAGAGGCCATTCAGCCCAGTAAATATCTGCTGGTCTTTGTATTTGCCAAGTGTCTCCTCCTACTGCATTTACCTCCTCTCAGGTTATCAGATTATCTTCCAGACTCTTTTCCCTGATGTTTTTATCTAGTTTCCTTTTGAAATCATTCCTTTCATTATTGGGAGAATCTAATAGTAAACTGTGGAGCGACTAGTGAGCACAGTTTATCGAGGCCCTGATAGTTTTCTGTTGGAGAACCTAGTTGCTGATCTGTTGCCTTCAGACAATGTTATGTCTGCTTCTGGAATTGGGAGAATTTCCTATGTGAAAGGGAAGTTGCCTCACAGACTTAGTTAAAATATCTCTCTCAGTGACTCCATCCTGTTCTACACTCTGAGACACTGAAGTCCCAGCCACCAACCATCACCTGATCATTGTTCTTCAGTGTGGGACACAGTGCTTGAATGATCACAGTGAAGGGACTTTGGTCATTTGTGATCCCTCCACCACTGGCAACATATACAGCAAAAGGAGAGTGCACAAAACTTGGAAACATTGTCATTGGTGAGGAGGACAGTATGGAACTGCAAAAGGACATGTTGGTGAGATAGCTGGAGAGGAGCTGATGAGGTTCAACGTGTGAGGTGATGCACTTTGGTAGGAAGAACAGGAATAGATGATGTAACATGGGGGTCCAATACCGAAGGAACCTAGGTGTATATGTGCACAGATTATTGAAGCTGGTAGGGCAGGTGGAGAGATCAATTAATAGTGTCCTGGGCTTTAATCATAGGGGCATGGAGTACGAGCAAGGAAATGAATACGAATTTGTACAAGACATTTGTTAGACCTCAGCTGGAGTATTGTGTACACTTGTGTGTGCCATATTATAGGAAAGATGTGAATGCATTGAAGTGAGTCCGGAAGACGTTAATGAGATTGGTTCTGGGGATGAGGAACTTCAGTTATGAGTGTAGTTTATAGTCGCTGGGGCAGTTTTCTTTGGAGAGTAGAAGGCTGAGGGGAGACTTTACACAAGTATTCAAAACCATGACAAATTAAAAGGGAGAAACTGTCCCAACCCTTAAGGGCCACAGTTCTAAAGACCATTCTATTCCCTAGAAGGAGCTCTGTCTTCATTGAAAAGCACCAGTGAAATTTCCACCAGCCTGAGGTGTCTGCAGCTGGGTGCAGTGTGTGGAATGAGGGGAGAATGTATAGGTTACTAATAATACAATCATATCGATCAATGCTTCCATCTCCTCCTTCAATTTATCAGTCTACCTTTCCCTTTCTCTCTCCAGGTCCTTCACAGTCCTTCCCTCTCTCTATGTCTGCTTCCTCCTCCTCCTCACTACAGTCCTGTCTCCATTCTCCCTCCTCTCCTTCTCACTTGCACTCTCCTATACGCCCAGTCTTTCTCTCTCTCTCTCTCTCTCTCCCCACTCTGTCCCCCCACCCTCCCCTTTTCTTTCCCTCTCTCCTCCTCCTCCCTCTCTCATCACCCTAGCCTGTCCCCACAATAGTGAGAAGTGGACTTTTGGCTGATTTCTTTCCCCTCAGTGAGTTGTGAACTCTGCCAAGTTCTGGGGTCAATCTGACCCCATATGACTCAGGGTCACATAGGGCATAGCTATTAGCTCAAGTCCATTGAGACTGTACAGACAGATTGTTAATGAGGCATTTGATAATCCAGTGCTGGTTATTAATGGACTTCTAAAATTCTGGCAAAACATCCTAGGGAAGCAAAAGTTTATTTTATTCTGTGTAAATGAGGTTTATATCTTGCTGTGATCTCCTGGGCAATGAGTTAATGTCAATCTCAATAAATTGTGATGAATTTTCAAGTGACACCTTGGGTCTGAAGCACAGTTTGGTCTCGATCCTAATGAAGCTGCTGTGAACCCCAAGGTGCTGCCACTGTCACCAACTGAAAGGCAGACTGATGGCAATAAGATGGCATCTATCAGCGACAAGAAAAGATGGGATTTAATAAGAACCAAGGACACGGCTACAGCTCACAACCACTGACTTATCTTCATCGAGCTGCTACCAATGAAAATGCTTCTGATTCAGACAGTGTCTGCACCACAACACAAGTGTAAAGATGTTGTAATGCGGCCAGTGTGAACCCTCCTCCCAGCTGTGGGAGGTCATTATCCACCCTTACTCTTGAGAGTATATACAACACAGTGGGTCTGCACTGGGCCTGAATTCAGGAATCACATCAAACATCACTGTCAGACCATCACTGTGAAAGGAAAAAGGTTTGTGATTTATAGAACAGATCGGAGAGTTGGCATTAACCCTTGGGGAACAGGAACATTGCTGGCCCGATCTAATTGTCACTTGGTGACATTGAAACAAACATCATCATAACAGCTGGTTTAAAATGTGTCAACTAGTCACTTTAGCCCTTCAACATTAACCCTTTAACAAACTAATTGGCATGAATGCTAACAATGTACTGTAATACTTTTATATTTAATTTAGCCCTTAGAATGACAATGCTCTAAGATTAACTCTTCCATATCACCAAGTTCACTCTTTAACACCACAATGTTACCTAATCAACACTGTAATGCAACCCTTTGGTGCAGCAGCTTTAACCCCTTCATGATAGAATGAAACAGCACAGGAGTGTTTTATTCATTCATGGGCGTGAGTGTCACTGGCTAGTCCAACATTTATTGCCCGTCCCTAGTTGCCCCTTGAGAAGGTGGTGATGAGCTGCCTTCTTGAACTGCTGCAGGCTCGGTGGGAAGCACTGTGCAGTGACAATGTTATTGGCCTGGGAATCTGGAACCCTAGAAAAACATTCTATCGTAGGTTTGAATCCCACCAGGGACGGTGAAATATTAATTCGGTAAAAACCTGGAATAAGATACTAGGTTCCTGATGACCGTGAAATTGCCATTGATCATCATAAAAACACATCTGGCTCAGTAATATCCTTTAAGGGAGGAATCTGCTGTCCTTACCTTGTCTGGCTGACATGTGACTCCAGACTCACAACAATGTGGTTGACTCTTGGCAGCCCTGTGGGCAATTAGTGATTTGCAATGAATGCTGATCTAGCCAGAGACACACTCGTCCCATGAATGATTTTTTAAAATATCAATCTGTTTGGTGGACAGATACCCACGATGTGAAAAGAGGATGTTCCAGGATTTTGACCCAGCGTCACTGAGGGAACGGGGATACCTTTCCAAGTCAGATGATGTAAGAAGTTGGTGAGGACCCGTTGCCATCCATTCTGCCTGTTCCTTTGGTGAAGACGTTGAACCAAATCAATTCAACACAGCCTCCCAGCCTTACTATTCCTTCTCCTCAAGTATTTATCGCATAACCTTCCAGGCAGCACGTTCCAAATCATAACTCATGTCCATAAAGCTGTTTCCTTATTTCGCCTGTGGTCCTTTAGCTGAGCTGGTCTTCAGTCCTCCAACTGCTAGAAAGTTTCTCCAGATTTACTTCAAAACATCTTCCTGAACACCACTCTCAAATCTGTTTCCAATTTACTCAGTTCCAAGAAAAGCAATCCCAGCCTCTCAGTCTAAATTGTCCTTATCCCTGGGACCATTTTTGTCAACTTTACTTCACTCTCTCTGAAACCTTCATTTTGTTCCGAAAGTGTGGTGCTCAGAATTCACTGCAATATTTTCATGTTTGATACAGCTGTAATGTAACTTCTTTGTGACGCACTCTGTGCTTTGTTTATAAAAACCCAAGGAGCCGATGTGTCTGTGGAATTGTTTCTGCACCTGCCCTGCCATCTTCAATGACTTTTCTATAATAAATGCAGCAGCCTCTGCTCCTGTTACCCCTGTACAGCTGTGTCCTTTCTTTTAGAACATAGAACAGTACAGCGCAGGAACAGGTCCTTCGGCCCACCATGTTGAACATGACGCCAAATGAAACTAATCCCTTCTGCCTGTCCTTGGTCCATGTCCCTCCATTCCTTACATATCCATATATTTATCTAAAAGTCCCTTAAATGCCCCATTTGTATCTGCCTCTACCACTTCCCCTGGCAGCGCATTCCACACTCCTACCACTCTCTATGTAAAAAACTTGCCCCTCACATCTCCTTTGAACTTTCCTACTCTAACTGTAAATACATGCCCCCTGGTATTAGACATTTCAACTCTGGGAAAAAGATTCTGACTAGCAACCCTATCTATGCATCTCATTTATTTATAGACTTCTACCAAGTCTCCCCTCGGTCCCCACTGCTCCAGAGAAAACAACCCTAGTTTCTCTCACCTCTCCTTATAGCGCATACCCTCTAATCCAGGCAGCTTCCTGGTAACAAGCATGGGGCTGGATGAACATAGCAGGTCAAGCAGCATCATAGGAGCAGGAAAACTTGACGTTTCGAGCCGAAACCCTTCATCAGAAATGGGGGAGGGGAAGAGGGTTCTGAAATTAATAGGGAGAGAGGGGGAGGCGGATAGAGGATGGATAGAGGAGAGGATAGGTGGAGAGGAGGCAGACAAGTCGAAGAGGCGGGGATGGAGCCAGTAAAGGTGAGTGTAGGTAGGGGGGTAGGGAGGAGATAGGTCAGTCCAGGGAAGACGGACAGGTCAAGGGGGCGGGATGATGTTAGTAGATAGGAGATGGGGGTGTGGCTTGAGGTGAGAGGAAAAACAGGTTAGGGAGGTGGAGATGAGCTATCCCTCTTCCGTACCTACACTGGCCCTAAACCCCACCTCTTCCTCCGTTACATTGATGACTGCATCGGCGCCGCCTCGTGCTCCCACGAGGATCTCGAACAGTTCATCCAATTCACCAACACCTTCCACCCCAACCTGAAGTTCACCTGGACCATCTCCAACACTTCTCTCTCCTTCCTGGACCTCTCTGTCTCCATCTCGGGCAACCACCTAGAGACAGATGTCCATTTCAAGCCCACTGACTCCCACAGCTACCTGGAATACACCTCCTCCCACCCACCCTCCTGCAAAAATGCCATCCCCTATTCCCAATTCCTTCGCCTCCACCGCATCTGCTCCCAGGATGAGACATTCCAATCCCGCACATCTCAAATGTCCTCATTCTTCAAGGACCGCAACTTCCCCCCCACAGTGGTCGAGAACGCCCTCGACCGTGTCTCCCGCATTTCCCGGAACACATCCCTCACGCCCCATCCCCGCAATAATAACCAAAAAAGAATCCCCCTCATCCTCACATACCACCCCACCAACCTCCGGATCCAACGCATCATCCTCCGACACTTCCGCCATCTGCAATCAGACCCCACCACCAAAGACATTTTTCCCTCCCCACCCTTATCTGCCTTCCGGAGGGACCACTCCCTCCGCGACTCCCTTGTCCGCTCCACACTCCCCTCCAGCCCCACCACACCCGGCACTTTTCCTTGTAACCGCAG
>JAHRHZ010000071.1:27634957-27684704 GCA_024137785.1 Ginglymostoma cirratum | reverse complement strand
AGGAGGGGGGGAGTGAGGGAGGGGCGGAGGAGGAGAGGGGGAGGAGGGGGGGAGGAGGAGGAGGGGGGGAGTGAGGGAGGGGCGGAGGAGGAGAGGGGGAGGAGGAGGGGAGGAGGGGGGAGGAGGAGGAGGGGGGGAGTGAGGGATGGGCGGAGGAGGAGAGGGGGAGGGGCGGAGGGGGGGCGGAGGAGAGAGGGAGGGGGGGCGGAGGAGAGAGGGAGGGGGGGAGGAGGAGAGAGGGGGGAGGGTGAGGGAGGAAGGAGGAGAGAGGGGGGAGGGTGAGGGAGGAAGGGGAGAGGGAGAGAGAACTAAATATAAACAGGATAGAGCGTGGCAAGAGGTGACAGGGAAGAGGTATGGGAGGGGGTTGGATAGAGAGAGAGGGGAGAGGGAGGATGAAGGGAGATTGTTGGGGGAATGGGGGTGAAAACCGGAGAAATAGAATAGTGTTGAGGGAGGGAGGGAGAGAAACAGGAAGGTGATGGGAGAGACTCCACCAGGGAGGGGAGTGAGTGGGTGGGGGAAGTGAGCAAGAAGTGGGGGGCGGCAGCCCTGGGAGAGAGAAAAGGAGAGAAGGGCACACAGAAAGAGTGAGTGAGACATCAGGGAGATTGATCTGAAAGAATAAGAGAGACTGAGGGTGAGTGTGACCTGCACTGGGACAGACAGGTGAGAGAGTCTGTCCTGCAGAGAGAGAGAGAGAGAGGGGTGGGAGGGAGGGAGAGACTGAGCAAGAGACAGAAAGAATGACACACAATGGGGTGTTTGTAGGGGACAGAGTCCGGCCCAGACAGAGAAAGAAGTGAGAGAGGTTGAGGGGAATAAGATGGAAAGAGAGTGAGTCTGAGCTAGGGAGAGATAGGGTTGGGGGTAAGGGGAAGAATGGGGTGGGGATAATGGGACAGAGTGAGGTTCTGGGAGAGAGGTGGTAGGGCAAGGCAGGTTGGGGAGGAAGAGTGAGGAAACAAAGAGAGATGTAGGGAGAGAATGTGAGAAGTATTAGGATGATGGGAGAGAGTGAGTGGGGGGGGTAAGTGACAGTGGTGAGATGGGGGTGTAGGTCTGGAAGAAGGAGTGAGCAAGACAGATCAGACAAGAGGAATGGAGGTGGCATTGCGAGGAAGATGAGGGATTTGAAGGGCATAGGGTGACAGAGAGGGAGGTCAATGAGGTAGACAAGATGAAGATATCAGGGTGTGGGAGGGTGGGATTGAGGAGGGGGAGACAAAGAAACTGGGTGAGGAGGAATGGATGAAGGAGTGAGATGAGAGATTTGGGGCGGAGGGATGGAAAGGCAAAGCTGCCATCAGCATGGTGAGGTAGCCTGGGTCCAGGAGCTTGGGCTGAGAGGACAATGGAGAGAATTGGGGGGTAGGGGAGAGAAGTGTGGGGCGAGGCGTGGAAAAAGTGAGGTTGGACCAGATGCTGACCATGCACCATACACCCTTATCAATGTCTCTGTCACGCTTTGTGGAATCTGGAGGGACTCCTTGGTCTCGCGCTCTCGCTGTCTTGCGCTCTCTCTCTCTCTCAAACTCAAACCCTTCTGTCATCATGCATCCATGATATCCTCAAATGAGCATCCATTGCCTTCCCAATCGTACCACCTCCATTCAGTTTGCATCATATTCAGTGGTGGAGCAGTCTTTATGGGCTGATTGAACTATTGCTTGTGTTTCGTATGTTTCTTTTAGTTATTTCTGGTGCTGCTAAGCTGTTATTCTAGGTCCATGCTGGTCATTGTCAATTGTGCCCTTCTCATCGTTAACAGTGGTTTCACTTTAGCATGATAACTGCCAGTGCCCAATGTTGTTGAAAACCCAAATGGTTCATGAGTGATCTTACCATTTTTACCCTGAACAACTTACAAGTGGCTGCAGCTATGTCAGATTTGTCTGTGTTAAAATTCTAAATTGCATTTAATATATACATATACAATCATACACTGCTGGCTAGGCTTTTCTGAATATTTCTCAGAAATCAGCAAAACCTTTTGAATGTCCCAGCGATTTTAAATTCAAACTATTCACCAGTGCAGAGCTTTCATGTGAAAATTGAAAAGTTATTGACAATTTGGCATCAAAATGAGAAAAGATTTCTTCAAATATTTAGGAAATAGTGCTACACTTTTGTCTTCCAGCCTGTGGTTTTGGGAGAGTTTTATTTACAAATTTTGCCTGGTGATGAATGTTTTAAATCTTTGTGTGTTAATAATGCAAAATCAAGCAGGCAGTGAGGCCTCCCTCAAACTGTAGATCGTTATGAACACTTCTGGAGAATCCTCCTGAGTTTTATTATTTTGTTCTCTTTGGATAAATTTTGTTATCCGAGCCAGGCTGTTTTATTTTGCAACCAAGAAGTATTTTGGTGGAAATCTGAAAACTGCTCTCCCGAAAGTCTGAGGGTCAGTTGAAATTTTCAGGATGAACAAGTCTAAATTTTTGTTAGGTAAAAGGTGTCTAGGGAGCATTTTGTAGGTGAGTAAATGGAATTGAGGTGCAGATCATCCACAATCTAATTATATGACAGAATGGACTCGAGGGGCTTACTGGCCTAATTCAGCTGCAGTTTTCTTCCCTGTTAGATGGTACATGTAACAGAGTTTTGTATTGGCTTTTATGTCTGCGCTGTCTTTGGATTGGGGAATGTTTGTGGACATTTTGCTTTTGTGGCGTCTCTCAGATGATGTTTCATGAAAGAGGTAAAGTCACCGTGGTCCCAGAGGACTGATTCCTCAGTGAACCTGTGGTGGTGTCACCACACCTTGGGCAAGGGAGAGGTTGAGTAGGAGAGGCCTTCGTGGTAACCTCAATCAGTGCAGGAATTGAACCCAGGCTGTTGTTGTCACTCTGCATCAGAAACCAGCAGTCCAGGCAGCTGGGCTGTTTGTTGAATTATCTAGCCCCAGGAATATGCTATGTTTCGATAACGCCCATTTGCTACTTGTGATTTGCTGCTCCAAGTTCTGTTTTTTTTCACATCACTCAATGATGTTAGAGGTCATTTATGGCAGTCTGTTGAGCAAATCTGGTAAAATATTTGCAGTTGGTGTTCATGGTCATTTTTTTTGAATGAGCTCTCACCACATTTCTTTTTAATGCTTAAAATGGGAATCCACTGTCTAGTGGAATCGTACTGACTAAAAACTATTTGAAATTCTGCTTTTAAATGCAAAGTTAAATACTAAAAAAATGCTAGCGTCCTTTAAAGTTTGTCAGATGGTGAGGAGTCTGATGCTGTCATTGCTATGTAGAAACTGTTCGTTGGAGCTGTGTTCACATGTAATATTGCTGACATTTCAACAGTGAGTGTTAACTGAATTTATCAAGTCTTGGGGTCAGCTTTATCTCTATCAAAATCTAGACATTACTTACATTCATAAAAGCCAGAATTCTTCCTTTTTTAATCTGTGAATTCCTTGATGTCTTTGTCTGATTTGGACAGTTTTGTAAGATGAAGCTGAGCTCTGAAACTGGGGCTACGCAGACTAGGATGGAACTACCACCTGGAATGCTTCTGGAATGAGACTAGGAATAGGTGCAGGCTGCTCAGCGTTTTGAGTCTATTATTTGGTAAAACTATGACTATTTTGGTAATTAATTTGATCTACCCAACAGAACTGTTGATATTATGACCAAACAAAAATATCAATTTGACTTCAGAGGTTTTGAGCTATTTTTGAAAATGTTCCAATGTTCCAAATTTCCACTCTGTGGTTAGTGTGGGCCACGTGTTTTACTCAGAGCTGCCATCAGTTCTATACAGGTGATGTGTTGAGATTTGTTGATGCAGGAAATGCACGATATGTTGTAGGCCTAGGCATTCACTTGAGACTAGCACAAAATGGGATTTTCTAAACCTGTAAGGTCAGAAGCTTTGTATTACTTAAATGGTGAAATAAAATTAGAATGCAAGCTAGCTGTATGTAATTTCTTAATTTGTTTGAATTTTTCATTTGCAGGGAATATGAAAGAAGTGTCAACATGACATCAAGATATGGGAAAACCTATAGTAAGAAGGGAAGTGCGAGCAACTCTAAGTTTGATGAAGTGTTCTCTGGTAAGCGAGCAAAAATAAGCACCAAATGGGGGGAAAGCACTTTCAAAGCTCAGCTGAGCCAGAAGAGACCCAATCTCAAACCAGAGCCAGTGGAACAGCCCAAACGGCAGAAGCTAGAAGACGAGCCGTTGGAAGATCCTTTTGGTTTCGACAGCGACGAAGACTCTCTCCCTGTGTCATCCCGGAATCCAGTTTCGAGCAAAGGGTCTCAGTCAACAGAGTCTTTCAAACCAGGGGATGGGGACAATGCAACTTCACTGCTTGAGGTTAACAGTATGGTTAATCGACCTATCAGCAGGGACGCAATTGTATGCAGCAAGTTGGCAGTATTGGGTGATGTTCTCCATGAGAAAGCTGCAGGCAGTACTGTGGCTTTGTCTTCAGAGATCCCAGAGGAAATCCCAGAATCTGGCAGCAAGTTGAACTGTCTGGGTGAGTCGCTTTTTTTCCACGTCTGCTTCTACTCAATAAACAGAATGTGTAACAATCTCAAACAATATTAAAACTGGCCTGAATGGAAAAGGAGAAGGTCATCACTGGTACGTGGCAGCCGTGTTGGATTAGATTCAAAGAATATTATTTGATCTTGGCGGTAGAACTAAGAGTTGGAGTGGTTCAGTCCTTGAGGGTGGTGGGGTGTAGGGGTACCCTCAATGTTGTTAGGAGCAGACTTCTTGACACGGAAGGAATGGTGATGTCAGGGTGGTGGGTGCGTTGTATGGAGTCCAAGGTCCCCTTGTCCTACTAGATGGTAGTGGTGGCAGGTTTGGACGTTGTGTTTGGAGATGCGACGGTGAGTTACTGCAGTGCACCTTGTGGATGGTTTATGTTACTGTCATTGTGACAGTGGCACAGGGAATAACTGACATCACATCCATGAACAAGTGGGCTGCTTTGTACGGAATTGCTTCCTCAAAGGTTAAGGGATGATCTGATCTAGGTCATCAACATGATAGATAAAAATAAACTATTCCCTCTGGGATTGTAAAACCAGAATTAGTACCAGACAATTTATTACCCGTTCCTAGTTGTCCTTAAAGGTGATGGTGAATTGCCTCCTTGAACCACAGCAGTCCACCACTTGTGGGTTGACCCACAGTGCCAGTAGGGAGGGAATTCCAAGATTTTGACCCAGCAACAGTGAAGGAATGGTGATATATTTCCAAGTCAGGATGGTGAGTGGCTTGGAGGTGGTGGTGTTCCCATGTATCTGCTGCCCTTGTCGTTCTAGGTGGAAGTGGTCGTGGGTTTGGAAGGTGCTGTCTGAGGATCTTTGGTGAATTTCTGCAGTGCATCTTGTAGATGGTATACACTGCTTTGTAGCAGTTAGTACAACTGAATGGCTTGCTAGGCCGTTTCAGAGGGCAGTTGAGTCAATCGCATTGCTCTGGGTGTGGAGTTGCGTGTAAGTCAGACCAGGTGAGGATGACAGAGTTTCTTCCCTGAAGGACATCAGTAAATCAGATGGGTTTTTCTGACCATCAACATTGATTTCATGGTCATCAGATTATTAATATCAGTCTTTTAATAGAATTCAAATTCCATCGTTTGCAGTGGCGGGATTTGAACCTGGGTACCCAGAACATTAGATAGATATAGTAGGAACTGCCGATGCTGGAGAATCTGAGATTTTAGGACGTGGTGGAGCAGTCTCAGATTCCTCAGAACATTAGCTGAGTTTCTGAATTAATAGTCTCTAGGCCATCGCCTCCCTGACTTTCCTATTGATATCAAATGTAGTCACTCTCCCTTGACCTGTGGAATCCATCTTTTGCCCATTTTTTTTTTTTTGACTGGGGTCTGTAATAAGGTTATGAGCTGAGTGGCTCTGGTGGAATTGATATTGAATCAGTGCCAGCGAGCAGATTATTGATGTGCAAGTGCAGCTTGACAGCACTGTTGATGACACCTGCTATCCCTGTGTTCAAGAGTGGATGATGGGGTGGTAATTGGCTGGGTTGGTTTTGTTCCCGCTTTGTGTATAAGACGTAGCTGGGCAATTTTCCATTTTGTTGGTAGATGCCAGTGTTATAGCTGTCCTGAAACAGCTTGTCCAGGACTTTGGCAAGTTCTGAAACATATGTCTTCCGTACTGTTGTTGGAATGTTAAGGTCCATAGATTTTCAGTATCCACTTCTCCAGCCATTTCTTGTGCTGATGGTACCACTGAAGGAGACTAAGGTGGATCATTCATTCAGCACTCTGACTAAAGATTGTTGCAAATGTTTCAGCAGTGGTGTTCTGTGATTCCCAATCATTGAGAATGGGGATATTTGTGGAGCTGACTCCTCCAGTGAGTAGTTTAACTGCCCATTAGCATCCATAACTAGATATATTGGAACTGCCAAGTTAGATTTGAATAATCTGAAGTTGGTTGGGGAATTGCTTAGTCCTGTCTATCTGTTTCTGTTTGGCATGATAGTCCTGTTTGATAACCTGTGGTGCTGCTCTTGGCATGCTGTCCTTCAACTCTTCGTTGAACCAGAGTTGCATCCTTAGCTTGATGGTAATTATACAGTGTGGCTTATGCCAGGCCTTGACATTGTAGACTGTGCTGGCACATAATCAACTGGTAGCCTACAGTGCCTCTGTATATCCAGTCTTGAGTAGTTAGATTTGAGTAAAACCTGTCCCATTTAGCACAGTCATTATGCCACACAACAGACTGGCGAGTATGTGGGACTTCAGGGCAGGTCTTATTTTGCCGCAATGGTTGCAAAGTGGTCACTAATATCAATGCTGTCATGGAGAGATGTGTCTGCAGCAGACAGATTAAGGATGTGGTAATTGTTTTCCTCCTCTTGATTTTGATTACTATCTGCTGTAGACCCAGCCTTGCAGCAGTGTGCTTTACGGTGCCACAGTCTGGTGTTGTTGAGCCAGTCTTGGTGATGGAGATTGAAGCTCCCAACCTGGAGGATGTTTTGTGCCCTTGCCATCCTTGGTGCTTCCTCTTAGCTTTTAATATGGAGGAGTTATCCATCAGCAGACATGGTGAGAAAGTGGATAATCAGTTGGAGACTTACCTACCTTTAATCTCAGGCCACAAGGGACTGGAGCCAACATTGAGGACTTTGAAGATAACTCCTGCCTGACTCAATACTACTGTTGCCACCTCCTGGGTTTGTCCTGATCGTGGTTCAGGACGTAGCCATGAATAGTGGTGATGATTCTGGGGCATTGTGTGCTTGGTGTGATTTTGAGAAGATGACTGTGTCAGGCTGTTGCTTGACTGGTTTGTGGGAAAGCTCTTCGAATTTTTGACACTAATTGTGTAGGTTAGGTGGGTTTTGCAGGCTTAACAGGGCTGAGTTTGCTGTTGTCATTTGTGGTGCCTTAGTTGAAGCGATGTGGTCTGTACATTTGGTTTGAGACAGCCTAGCCAACCACTTAGCTAAAATATTAGAGGACAGCAGGGAATCCAGTGCATTGTGTCCCATGTAGGTCAGATCGGTTAAGTATTCATTCCCCATAGGACAAGTAAAACAGCTTTTTAAGACAAATGACAATGGTGTCATTTGGAATGAAACGTCGAACAGATCTGTATTGAATTCAGATTTCACTATCTTTAGTGGTAGGATTTGAACCCATGTTCCCAGAATAGGACCTGGATTTTTTTTGCATTACTAGTCCAGCGACCTTGCCACTAGGTCATTGCCTGCCCTGGGATGCTATCAAATTGTTATTCTTAACCAGTTCCATCATTTCATTGCAGGGCAGCGCCTTAAAGGAAATAAGAATTTGATTTCTTCTGTTCGTGAGTTGTGTATGTCTGCCTGTCTGTGGGTGTTGTCCTCTTAGGTGAGACTACCAACCCACCTTGAGCCTGTTGTGATGGCTTACAGTTTTGAACCTTTATATATTCTTAGGTGTTGAGAATGCAGTATTTTGGTCATCTGTTGTGGAAGTGTAGTGTAGTGTGTCTGTGGCTGTGATGAAGTGCTATTTCAGTGGAATCTGTTCACTCTAAAGTTCAGTTAACCGACAATGGTCATTTTATAACTTCTGTATGATTGGCTGTTATTTTGTCACATATGTAAGACTATGTAGGGGTCAACTTTGTCATCCTCCTTCAACAGAAGACTCTATACGAGGCAAATTTTTAACTTAACCCCGGTCCTCCAAGTACGCAAAACAATTTTTAAAGAAAAATCAGAAATTGGAAAAACTCAGCAGGTCTGGCAGTATCTGGAGAGAAAACAATTAATATTTCTGGTCTAGTGACTATTCTTCAGAACACAAAAGAATCTACTTGTAGAGTCTCTCTTCCAGTGTCGTTGATTCATTGGTCAAGTTGTGTGACTTCCAGTATGCTGTCACTTTGCTGCTCTGTTTGCTTTGAGCTGGTACTTTCAGATAACACAGGTTTTTAGTGGTGGTCACTGTCTCGTGAGGGAGACTGTGTTTAAAATGTCTGTAATTGGTGCAATTGTTACCATTTCAGGCATCGTCAAAGAATTTTGAACATATCAGATTATAACAACAAAAGCCTTGTTTCGTCTCAAAATTGAGTGAGTTGAAACTTAGGAACAAACCGTTCAGCCCCTCGAGACTGTTCCAGCATTTAATGATCATGGCTGATCTGTGGCTTAACTCTGTACTCCCCACTTTGGCCCATACCCCTTAACATCTTTAGGTTAACAGAAATCTATCTTTCTCAGATTTTAAGTTAACAACAACTGTTCCAGCATCCATTGCCATTTGTCAAAGATAGTTTCAAACATTTATTGCCCTTTGTGTGTAGAAGTACTTCCTAACATTTGTCCTGAATGGCCCTAATTGTGAGACTATTTCCTACTAGTTTTAGAAGCCCCAACCATTGCAATTAATTTACCTGCCCAGTATTTTCCAGGATACCTTGAGCAGATCACCCTTAACCAACTAAATTCTAGAGAAAGCAAGACTAATGTGTATAATTTCTGTTCATAACTTAACCCCTAAAGTCCAGGTATTCGGTTGCTTTTGACAGTCTGAATCTTAGAGGATCATAGGGGTTTGTGTGGTGCTGCTTATTTCCACAGTCTTGAGGGATTGATGGACAACTTCTGACCAAAGAAGAGCCGTGAGAATCTAGAGTATTCGTTTAAAAAAAAATGTGCTTACAGCTGAAGAAATTTAAGGGGGCTGAAAGCTGATAAATCCCCAGGGTTTTAAAGAAGGTATAGTGATGGTAATAATGCATGTGTTGGCTATTATCGAAAAAGCCTATACATTTTAGAGTCCCAGCAGATTGGAGGGTGGCAAATGTAACCCACTGTTCTTAAAAAAAAAAAAAAAAGAAATGGTGTGAGGAAGAAGACTTGGGTTTACATTCTGGTTAGCCTAACATCAGTGGTAGGTAAAATGCCGTTATCGATGATGATATGAACATTAAAAAATATACAACTTAGAAAATATGGACAGGATTACATAAAGTCAGCATGGATTTAGGAAAGGGACATTGTGTTTGATAAATCTCTGAATGTTTTTGAGGATGTAACTAGTAGAATAGATGAGTGAATCGGGGATCGTGGTTGGTTTGGATTTTCAGAAACCTTTTCATAAAGTGCCACAGAAGAGGTTGTTGTACAAATCAAAGCACACGAGATTGTTGGTAGTATATGAATCTGGATAGAATTGCTTGGAGTTGGAATAATTGGGTCATTTTTGAAGTGGAAGCTGATAACGGGTGGGATACTGCAGGAGCCTGTGCTTGGACTCCAACTCGTGGAATTATACAGTACAGAAGAGCCCCTTCAACTACTTGAGTCTGTATTGCCAAAAATTTTGCTGCTATCTATCCACATTAACCTATTTTTCTTGCACTACACCCGTAGCCTTGAATGTTATGACACTTCCAAGTGTCCTACCAAATATTCTTTTAACAGTTGTGCAGTTACCAGTTTCAACTACCCTCCCAGTAGTGCATTCTGTACACCCCCACCACTGTCTGGGTGCAAACATTTTTCTTCACATCTTCTCAACCTTCTGCCTTTTAAGTTTAATTTTAAAGTGGGGCCTCTTTGTTCTTGACACTTTGATAAAGGAGAACAGCTACATGAGCACCCTGTCCATTCCCCTCAATGTTGCACACCTCTATCAGGATCACCCTCAACCTTCTGTGCTCCAAAGAAAACAACCCAAGCTTACCCATCCTCTCTTCATAGCTAAAGCACTCCATCCCAAGTAACCTCCTGGTGAATCTCCTCTGTACCTCATCTCGTGCAATCCCATCCTTCCTACAGTGTGGTGGCTGGAGCTTCACCCAATGCTCCTGGTGTGGCTTAACCAAGGTTCTGTATAGCCCCATTATAATCTCCCTACTCTTACAATCTGTCAGAAGTCACACGATGCCAGGCTATAGTCCAACAGGTTTATTTGAAATCACAAGCTTTCGGAGCGCTGCTCCTTTGTCTGGTGCTTCTCTTCACTTCACCCAGGTACAGAATTTATAATTGGATCCAAAGATCATACAAATGATGCACGTGGAGTGTCGACAGGCTGAATAAGTAGTCTCTAAGTGATCAAGTGTGTCAGATGGTGTGAGTAAAGTGTCAACAGCTGCATAGCAAGTGAAGGGATGACCTATAATTCAATTAATTGTGGGAGAGAGATAGTTACAAAAAAGTTTAAAAATTAGGTGGTGCTGGAGACAAACCAAATGACTTGAATAACATGATTAGGTATAAGAGTCGCATGCCGAGGGTCTAACCGAAGCAATAAGTAATCCCATTTAGGACCAATCTTTGTATCATCTGAAAACTTACTTATCAACCCCCCACCCATCATTTTCATGTTTATTACTATTTGTGATATTTACAAGCAGAGAAATCTGCTGGGTGCTTCCATTTCCTCCCACAGTCCAATGCTGTGCAGTTTAGGTGGATTGGCCAAGCTGAATTGCCACGCAGTGTCCACAGATGTGCAGGCTCAGTGGGTTAGCCATGTAATGTTGGATTACTGGAATAGGGTGGATGCTGTTTGGAGGGTTGGTGCAGAATCAATAGACTGAATGGCCTCTCTGCCACTCTACGGATTATTTGATTTTCTCCAATAGTTTCCCCACCATTGATGTGCGTTTTTCTGGTTAGTAATTCCATAGCCTGTCAAACCACGTTTGTAAAGTACCAGCACAGTATCTGTCCTCCAGTCCTCTGACACCTACCCTGTGGCCTGAGACCGTTTAAAAATTTGGATCCAGACCCCTGTTATTTCCTCCCTCAACTCTCAGCAGCTTCCGATACAACTCATCCAGACCTGAGGATTTTTCCACTTTTAAATCTGCCAAAATCTCCAATGCTGCCTTGCTTCTATCAATCTTCTCAACCACTTTACAATCCATCTTCTCAAATTCAGTATTTGCAAGCTCCTTCTCCAGAGTGAAGCATTCATTTAATGCTCTACTAATGCCCTGTAGCACAGATTACCCCCTTTTTCCCTCATGGCCCTTAATCTTTCCCAGGTTATTTGCTTTCCCTTGATATCCTTGTAGAATTTCTTGGAATACTCCCTCCCCAGTCTTGTCCACCAGTGTTTTTTCATGCTCCCTCTTTGTGCTCCTAATTGTTTTCTTGATTTTCCCCCCCCCCAACACTTTGTGTTCTCCTCTAAGACCTCCATTGTTTTGTTCCTCTTGTGCCTGTTGTAAGTCTCTTTTCTTTTTTCCCCAGTCCTGAATATTCCAAGACATCCAGGATTCTGTGGGCTTGCTGCTCACCTGTTTCACTACACTCTCCCCATTTCCTTTTTCAACACCTCCCTGTTCTGCTGTAGCTTTACTCTCAAGTAGTTGTTCCTAGTCTACTTTGGCTAAATCCTGCCTTATTTTAATATGCCTTGCCTCAAAACAAAGCCCTTTTTGCAGACCCTTATTTGTTTTCTAAAACAAAGTTAAAATGTATGGTGTTGTGGACACTATCACTAAAATGCTTCCTCACTCCCACCTTGAACCCCTGTCCAACTTCGTTCTTCAGAATTATGACCAGCACTGCACCTTTCATTGTAGGCCCATCTGCATGTTAATATAAAAACCTGTTCCGTATGCATTTCAAGAAATCTGTCCCCTCTAAACCCTTTAAACTATGACTGTCTCAATTAATATAGGAGTAGTTGAAATCCCTTTTATTATTTTTACATGCCTTCATGAATTGAATGGGTAGCTCTTCACATTATACATCAGTTATCTGGATGAGGGGATTGAGCATAATATTTCTAAATTTGCTAACTATTCAGAAATGAGTAGTGACGAGGACATAAATAGGCTTCAGGGTGATGTAGATGAGTGAGTGAGAAGATTTATGCCGGATGCAGTATGATGTGGGTACTGAGACACTGCCCGCTTTGGTAAGAAAAACGGGGCGGCAGAATATTGTGTAAACACTGATAGATTATGAAATGTTTATGTACAATGAGTCCTGGTTGTCCTTGCACACCGGTCATTGAAAGCAAGTGTTGCAAGCAATTAGGAAGGTAAATGGAAGGTAAGCCTTCATTATAAGGGGGTTTGAAGGCTGGAGCAAGGAATCTTACTGCTGCTAAGCAGTCTTAATGAGAGCACACCTGGAGTATTGTGAGAGCTTTGATCTCTTTACCTAAAAAAAGGTGTACTTGTAAAGGAATGATGGTTCACCAGCCTGTTTCCAGGGCTGACAAGTTTATCATATGAGGCGAGATTATGTCAAGTGGGCCTGTATTCACTGGAGTTTAGAAGAACGAGTGGAGATCTCCTTGAGAAACATAAAATTCTGTCAAGGTTGAATATTCTGGATGCAGACGTGACATTTCCCTTGTCCAGAACAAGGGGCCGTGGTCTTGGTATGCACAGTCAGTCATTTCAGATTGGGATGAGGAGAAATCACTTCACTGCAAGTTGCACCTGTGGAATTCTGTACACAGAGGGCTGTGGAAGCCAAGCTGCTGAATATATTGCAGGGTAAAATGGATTTCTAGAAGCTAAACTTGTCAAGGAGTATGAGGATAGAAAGCAGGATTGTGGTTTTGGGATAGAAGGTCAGGATGAATGTGTTTAATGTCAGTGGGCTTGATGTACTGAATGGCGTACTTCTACTCCTATTTTCTATGTTTCTCTGTATGACCAAGAATTTAAAAAGTTGGTGGGAAAGATGCATGTATTAGGAATTCCTCAGAATTATGTCCAGCACTGCACCTTCCAGTGTTGGCCCAGCCACATGTTGATATAGTGTATCCTGTACAGACAGGATGCAAAGCATAGATGATTTTATTTCATTCGATGAAATCAAATGAGATAAAACTGTACATTTTCCAACTTTATGAACGCTAGTGTGGTGCAGTGGCTCAGTGGTTAGCACTGCTGCCTCAGTGCCAGGGACCTGGGTTTAGTTCCACCCTCTGGTGATTTTGCAAACTCTGCATAGACATTCTCCCTGTGTCTGCGTGGGTTTCTACTGTGTGTTCTGGTTTTCTCCCAAAGTCCAGAGATGTGTAGTTTGGATGGATGGATTAGCCACGTAGTGTCCAGGGTGTGTAAATTAGGTGGATTAGACATGGGAAATGCAGGGTGACAGAGGAAAGGTAGGGACTTGGGCTGAGTGACCTGTTTCCACACTGTAGGGATTCTATGAATGGAATTATTTGAAGGATTTTTCGGAACCTGGGAGTGAAAGCATTATGCTCTGCACTTGAAGCATACAAAATATTCGGTGTGACAGCTTCTGCAGCATGTACAACTCGATGTTGTGCTACCTCCAAGCACAGATTGGCCTGACAGTCCTGAGCAGTAAACATTCCTTTCGCTGCCATGCAAAGAAAAATTGCTGTCTTGGGAAGGAAGGTCGAGGGTTGTCTCTTTTGAAATGATAGAATTGAGATGACTAATTAAATTGTTAGTCATTGTAAAACTAACATGATTAATTGAGTTCCGTTGCAGATGTCGATCCTTGAATGTTGTGACAAAGTTACATTCTTAATTTGAACAAAAACGGAAGTTGCTGGAAAAGCTTAGCAGTCTGGCAGCATCAGAGTTAACGTTTTGGGTCTGGTGAGGAAGGGTACCGGACCCGAAACATTAATTCTTGTTTTTTTTTTCCTTCACAGATGCTGCCAGACCTGCTGAGCTTTTCCATGCAACTACTGTTTTTGTTCCTGATTTACAGCATCTCCAGTTTACATTCTTATTTTGGTGTCCCCATTGGGTTAGAAGGAGAAGAGTGAAAAGTAGACCTAAATGAATATCATGGATTATTTTCTTGATCTCATCAGCTAGGATTAGTGACAATGAGGAGCAAAATGTTGCTTGAGTGAATCCGGGTACTTTGCTTCACTCACTGTAGAGAATGAATACTGTCAATCAGAGATTTGTTTCACAGCTGTGGTTGCTGAATTATAGCTATTAGCTTAGAAGCAAAACATCTTTATGTTCTACTGATTTTTCAAGCCACCAGTTTCAGCTCTGATTCTGCTGCTGTGAGCTGGTTCCACGTGAAGTATGTTATCAGCTGAGGCTGCCTTCAGCAGGCTTAGTGACCTCTGTTGCGTGTTGCTGTTCAGCTTCTATTTGTGTGTGGCGTTCTGTCATTTGGAAAGCTATGAAAGGCAGTGCATTGATTGTGCACTAGGACATGATACTACAGGGCTAATAGGTGAGTAATTTGAATGTCTTAATTCCTTTAACAAAGAAAATTTTTAGGTAGATAGGAAAGCTGCTCTCATACACCTTTTTGTATTTGCTTACATTTGTCACATAATGGAATAGAATCAGTTTTATTTTCCATGGATTTAGTGCGGAGAAGTGCATCAAAATAGGATATCAAACTGTTGTGTGGTTAATTTGTGTCTCCACTAACAGGACATAGTATCAGTTTCTTCCTTCACATGCAAACAGGCGTTTAAATACATGAAATATAACCTGTTCCATTCAACCAGCCGATACTTCCGTTCATCCTTAGGTCTGTTTGTTGTCGCTTCAGCCACCACCTATCTAACGTTGAACGTTGACCCAGTTTCTACCTCAATCACTGACCCAGTCTTTTGACTGTCTGAAAACGTCTCTCTTGCTTTGTTCTATTGCTGCTTTTAATCTTGATCTTGAGCCCCCTTGTTCCTTTCTCAAATGTAAACTGATTAAATTGTAGCAAATTGCTAACAGCAAAATCCCACAAATTGCAAGGAGTAACAGCTAATTTGTTTTATTGATGGAGGTTGGCCAAGACATGGGAATAACTCTGAAATGTCCCACGTTACTATTTGAAATCTCAGATTAGATCACACACACACTGTTCTGGAGTGGGACTTGAGTGCACAACTTCGTGACTCGGATGAGTGCTTCCACTGAGAGAGATGCTGATGCCCAAACTTATCTAAACTTATTAACCTTGAGTACAGACAAGACAGAAATGCTTGTTCATTACTTTATGGGAAAAGGTATTTTAGTAGAAAACGTTTCTCGTAATAATATTTCATCAGCAAAGGTGCAAATGCACACAATTCTGGTGGAAACCTGAGGAGGAAAGCTTACTTGAGAAGGGATTTTAGGAAAACGTTTGCAGCTGAGCTGGATGGAAGTAAGATGCTAAGCAGGTCAACGAGGAGTTTGGAACTTGGCATTAACTGGTAAAGAGAGGGAAAGGCATGATACTGAAGACCTAACTTAGAAAGGTGCAGGGAGGGAGGTGATGGCCGAATGGTATTATCACCAGACCATTGATCTGGGAGTTGGGAGGAGTGTTTTAGCTCAGTTGGATGGTTTGTGATACAGAGTGATGTCGACTGCATTCATTTCACTTCTCCAACAGCTGAGGTATCAGAGGGGAAACTCCACAGGTTGGAGTCATACCTAGCTCTTAGAGGTCAGTCATCTCAGCTCCAGGTAATCTCTAAAAAAGGTTATTCAGGGTAGTGTTCCTGGCCCAACCCTCAATCGTGTCAAAAGTAAAGACAGTCACCGATGGTTAGTTGTGCAAACATTCATTAAGATTTGCGATTGCTTAGATGTTGATGCAGTCCATGCCCAGGTCTTGTGCATTTGGTTAATATCCTGACTTGGGCTGGCACATGACAAATAACAGTTGTGTTCCACAAATACCAGGCAATGATCATCTCCAATAAGAGACAATCCACCCAATGTTAGCTTCAATGAATCCCCCACTATCAATATTCTGGGGCTACAGCAGCTGTATTGTACTGTCCATCTAAACAGGAGTTACAAGAGTAGGCCAGAAGCTAGGAATACTACAAGTAATTCAGCTGACTCCCAAATGCCTGAACGCAATCTACAAAGCACAGGTCTGTAGTGTGAGAGATAAAAGGTACTGCAGATGCTGGAGAATCCGAGATAACAAGCGTGGGGCTGGATGAATACAGCAGGTCAAGCAGCATCATAGGAGCAGGAAAACTTGACGTTTCGGGCCTAGACCCTTCGTCAGAAATGGGGGAGGGGAAGAGGGTTCTGAAATAAATAGGGAGAGAGGGGGAGGCGGATAGAGGAGAGGATAGGTGGAGAGGAGACAGACAAGTCGAAGAGGCGGGGTGTGCTTGGATGAGTACAGTTCCAACAACACAAGAAGTTTGACACTCTCCTGCATGAGCGTAACAATTCTTGCACCACTGATGCTTAGTGGCAGTAGTATTCATTATCTACAAAATGAGCTGCAGAAATTCTCTAAAGACTGTGGGTTTGGAAGGTACTGTCTCAACCACTTCCATCTAGAGGGACAAGGCCAGCAGATACTTGGAAACATAACTAGCTGCAATGTCCAAACCACTTACCTTCTGACTTGGAAATATAATGCTGTTCCTTTACAGTTACTGGTCAAAATCCTGAAATTCCCTCCCAGGCGACTTCGCGTCTGCTTACAGCACTGGATAACAGCAGTTCAAGCTAATCAGCTCGCCATTACTTTCATGAGGGAAATTAGGGATGGGCAGTAAGTGCAGGCCAGAGCCTGCGACGTCCATATCCCACTAGCGAATAGAAGAAACTATAAATGCTGGAGGCAATGAGCCTGGTGGCGGATAATGCCTGGAATGTTATATTGAAAAATTTTTCAATGAAAGATAAAAGGGCAAGAAAGGAAAGTCTTTCACCATTGTTTCAGGTGGTGTTAACTAGTTGAAAATATGAGAGTAAGATGCTAACAGCTTCAGATAGATGGTCAGAAATCTGATTAAAATACCTTCGGCTGTTTTCAATTTACAGTAGCGGTCTCCTGGATTAAAAGTTAATGAAAGGAATAGGTGTTTACGTTTCTTGCAGCATTTCACATCATTGTGATATACTGCAGGTATTTGTAGACCCAGTGAGCAGTTCCTTGGTGATGGTGCTTTAAACTTGGGTGTGGGCATTAAATCAGGTGTGTTCGACATTGTTACAGAGATAGTAGGAACTGCCGATGCTGGAGAATCTGAGATAACGAGGTGTAGAGCTGGATGAACACAGCAGGCCAAGCAGCATCATAGGAGCAGGAAAGCTGACGTTTCGGGTCGAGACCCTTTTTCAGAAACATCAGCTTTCCTGCTCCTCTGATGCTGCTTGGCCTGCTGTGTTCATCTGTGTTCAACATTGCGTGGCTTGGTGCCCATAGCTCATGCTGCTTGCTTTATACTGGGGTGTGCCAATGGCTCTGACTGCATAGTGTGCTTCTGTTAGGCTGAATTTGAAATTAAGTTGTCATTGGGAGCAGAGACACCTCGATGAATATGCGATTGAATATCAAGAGGCAATAGTTAGATTCTCTCTTGTTGTAGATGGCCATTGCCTAGAATTTGTGTATGTTACTGCTGACCTGTAAGCCCATGTCCAGATATTGTCCAGTACTTGCTATATTTGGATATGGGCAGCTTCAGTTTCTGAGGGTGTCAACAAAGGCACTGAATATTGCGCAATCATCGAATATCCTCACTTCTGACCTTATCTTGGAGGCAGTTGAAGATATTTTTGAGAATGATTTGAGTTCATCTTTTCAGCTAAACATTTATTAATGACTGCTGTAATCAGACATTTTCCTGAAGTTATTTAAAATGTTATGCAATATAATTAAAACTGGGGGTTCTTTACCTATAATCAGTTTGCCACAAGCCTGCATCTATTTTTGTCTCCTCTGTAAATGTAGCTACCATTCCTTCGATTCACCTCATAAGATATTTATGAGTTGTAAAATGTTGATGGTCCTGCACAGACTTCTGTGGAACTCCTCGAGTCACATCGGATGATTCATTTACCCATATTTTCTGGCAGGTGAGGTAATTGAATTTTTATGGCAGAGGTAGATTCCTGTTAGACGAGGGATTCGAAGACTATTAAGAATAGTTGGGAATGTGATTGAGTCCAGAACCAAGGATCATAGCCTAAGGATATGGAGTAGGGCTGAGATGAGGGAAAATTTCTTCATCTAGAGGGTGGTAAACCTGTGCAGTTCTCTGCCACAGAAAGTGATTGAGGCCTTGATTGAAGTGAAAGAGAGTTGGGGATGTTCGCTGATGATTTGTGCAATGTTCAGCACCATTTGTGACTCCTCAGATACTGAAGCAGTCCATGTTCACCTGCACAAGATCTGGACAATATCCAGGCTTGGGCTGACAAGTGGCAAGTGACATTTGCACCACACAAATGCCAGGCTATGACCATCACCAATAAGAGACCATCTAACCGCCGCTCCTTGACATTTAATGGTGTTACCATCACTGAATTCCCCCAGTATCATCATCCTGGGGGGTTACCATTGATCAGAAACTCAACTGGACTCACCACATTAACAGAGTGGCTACAAGAGCAGGCCAGAAGCTGGGAATACTGTGGCGAGCAACTCACCTCCTGACTCCTCCAAAGCCTGTCCACCATCTACAAGGCACAAAGTAGGAGTCTGATGGAATACTCCCCACTTACCTGGATGAGTGCAGCCCCAACTACACTCAAAAAGCTTGACCCCATCCAGGACAAAGCAGCCTGCTTGATTGGCACTGCATCTACAAGCATTCACTCCCTCCACCACCAACGCTCAGTAGCAGCAGTGTGTACTATGTAGAAGATGCACTGCAGAAATTCACCAAAGATCCTCAGACAGCACCTTCCAAACCCATGACCACTTCCACCTAGAAGGACGAGGGCAGCAGATATATGGGAACACCACAACCTCCAAGTTCCCCTCCAAGCCCCTCACCATCTTGGCTTGGAAATATATTGCCATTCCTTCACTGTCACTGGGTCAAAATCCTGGAATTCCCTCCCTAATAGCATTGTGGGTCAACCCACAGCAGGAGGACTGCAGTAGTTCAAAAAGGCAGCTCACCACTACCTTCTCAAGGACAAGTAGGGATGGGCAAGAAATGCTGGGTGGCCAGCCAGTGACGCCACATCCCACAAATGAATGGAAACAAATGTGGATTTTGTTTTGGAACTTAAGGTCAAAAAGTGGAATTGTTATAATTCGCTTTACTTTTAAAAGGTTAAGTCACCTTTGGGAAAGCACTGCTGTTTGGAGAGATGAGTTATTTTTGCTCAACAAATGGATAGACGTTAACATTGGGCTACAGGTTGCCAAGCTACAACTTTTGGACTGAGTTTCTGTTTTGCTACAGGCCAGTAGACAGTTACAGTTGAAATGAGACCTCTAAGAAACCCTGCAGCAAAGACTGCTTTTCTGACTCTTCATGCTCGTGAGTTGCCAGAGAACAAGTTTTGAGAAGTCTAACTGCAGAATTTCACGTGTATGTATGCATACTTACTTGGTTCAGTTAGTATTTGATAGTCATTTCTCTACTGTCCTCATTAATGCAAAGAGCATTTGGAAATCCCATGACAAATGTCACAAGGATCACCGCCTCTGCCCTGTTTTGGCAGAGAGTTCCAGATGCCCACAACCTTGGTGAAACTTTATTTCCCCAAATCTCTAAACACCTGCTGTGTATTTTGAAACTGTGTCCTTGGTTACTGATCTCTGAACTAAGGAGAAAAATCTTTCCCTACCCTTATGGTTTTGTGCACTTGAGTCAGGGTGCCCCTCAGAGTCCTCTGCTGTAAGGAAGACGACAGCAGTTTATCTGATCTCTTCGTGACTGAATTTCTCCAGCCCAGGTGACATCCTGGTGAACCTCCTGTGCAATCTTTCTAGTGTCTGGAAGTCGTTATTATCATATTTTTGTTCGTTGATTATTCATGATATTCAGAACTCACCTAGATATCCATGCAATGACTCTCTTTCTAAAGTTCAGGAACTCAGATTCGCCTGGTTAAACTGCAAGTTGAAATAAGTAAGCCGTTGTCAGTTAGAAAACTGATGGCGCAATAAAACATACAATGTCCCTGCTGTGAGTTGATGGCTGCTTCTGCATAATGATTTCAAACAAATGAGTCATCGTGTAGGCAACTGTATGATCATGTTAGGTTAGTTTTTCGGAGACCCTCACGGACTTGATGCAATAGCAAGACACTGACCTGGCTACAAAAACACAATCCTTTATTATTAAGCAAGTCTAAGCTGTGGAGGATCGCTGTACTCAACCCGGCACAGAGTGCTGAGTTCAATAAGTGATTCTCCCCAAACAGCGGACAGTCCCCGCCTTTTATACTCTATGAATTGGCTGATACGTAAAACAATTACTACATCTGGAACATAAAGAGAGCAGGATGCAGCATTGATCGTTCATGAAGTGACTGATAACGACAGAATGTGATTTCAAGCCGCTGAATTGTCTGGCTTGAACAAAGGTCCCAGACCTGGCCATTTTAGTGGAAACAGAAGTTTCACCCCTTTACAGAATTATAGAAGGCTTACACCTTACAAACGTTTCCCACCTAATCCTATTTGAGACAGTTTCCACATACCCCTGTGCAGGAAGATAAAGATTTACAGAAGTTTCACATCGAATCCTAGATAACAAGGTGTGGGGCTGGATGAACACAGCAGGCCAAGCAGCATCATAGGAACAGGAAAGCTTGACGTTTCGGGCCTAGACCCTTCATCAGAAATGGGGGAGGGGAAGAGGGTTCTGAAATAAGTAGGGAGAGAGGGGGAGGCGGATAGAAGATGGATAGAGGAGAGGATAGGTGGAGAGGAGGCAGACCAGTTGGAGAGGCGGGGATGGAGCCAGTAAAGGTGAGTGGAGGTGGTGGGGGGTAGGGAGGAGATAGGTCAGTCCAGGGAGGACGGACAGGTCAAGGGGGCGGGATGAGGTTAGGAGATGGGGGTGGGGCGGTAGGTGAGAGGAAGAACAGGTTAGGGAGGCGGGGACGAGCTGGGCTGGTTTTGGGATGCGGTTGGGGGAGGGGAGATTTTGAAGCTTGTGAAATCCACACTGATACCATTGGGCTGCAGGGTTCCCAGGCTGAATATGATTTGCTGTTCCTGCAGCCTTCGGGTGGCATCATTGTGGCATTGCAGGAGGCCCAGGATGGACCCTTTGACTTGTCTGCCTCCTCTCCACCTATCCTCTCCTCTATCCATCTTCTATCCGCCTCCCCCTCTCTCCCTATTTATTTCAGAACCCTCTTCCCCTCCCCCATTTCTGATGAAGGGTCTAGGCCCGAAACGTCAAGCTTTCCTGCTCCTATGATGCTGCTTGGCCTGCTGTGTTCATCCAGCCCCGCACCTTGTTATCTCGGATTCTCCAGCATCTGCAGTACCTTTTATCTCTCACATCTAATCCTATTTAGGCAGGAAGTTTAAGGCGGTTTCCACATACCTCTGTATAAGAGGATAAGGAACATAAGAATTAATGGGATGTTATCCCATTAACATCTCAATCAGAACTAAATTCATGGGTCAGCATGGAATGTTTCTGGCGACCACAGCAACCCAGCACCATATTTGATGGAGCTAGAATGTAAAAGTACTTATTACTCCCTCTCCCACATCCCTTAGCCACAATTTTACAAATCCTGCTCAGGCACCTTGTTAGCAGGCTGCTTCTAATTTTGTTCTTGCCAGGCAAGAGGAGGTGAAGGCAGAAACTCATAATTGTCAGAGGAGGTCTACTGACCCAAGAACCTGAACTAAAGTAAGCATTGACAATTAAGACTACTATATTCCATGTAGTTTTCTCCCTACTAATCTGTTCTCATTTTTAAGCCCATAGGTTTCTAAATCTCATTTCTCCAAAGCACAACTTTAGTGTTGAAATGAAACAGGAAAGGCTGAAATTGTACAGCAAATCAGCCAACGTCAATGTTGCTTTAAAAAAATGCTTACTTGGTCCCCACCTTTTTAAAGAGAGGACCTTGGTTGAAGCAAACCTATTTGTGAGTGGCCTGTTCGCAAATAAAATGTAAAAACATTTAAAAAAAAGAGCAAGAGGAGGCCATTCAGCCCAATGACCATCAAATTAAATAGAAATGAGAGTGTTTGATTCTGGGTGTGTTTAATGCAAAATCAGCAATAATAACTTTTTTTGATTTCACTTATGGTATTTCTCATTCTAAGTTTCATTTAATTGTCTTTTTGTAATAAGTTACTTTGCTAACCTATTCCAAATGTAAGTCCTGTTTTGGTTTTGCTTGTTATTGCAAAATGTTCCTTGGAATAGCATGGACTGGTCACCTTATGCCCCACTTAAACTTGCCTAGAGACTAACTTAAAAATTCCTGATCAAATTCAGTTTTCACTGGCCTCCTTTTAAAAGGAGTCCCATTCTCTGACTTGTTTTATGCACTTGGTCACTTTGGCTGTATGTTTGTTCTCACTTTTATATAAGTATGGGGACACGTAAAACCTACACAACAACAAAAGAGTTAAGCTGACAGAATCCCTGAGGTCAGAATTTCTCTGGCTTTCTGGGTCTGAAGCTTGCCAGCTATTAACATTGCTATTTAAGTGCCTTGACCAAGTTGTTATGTACAGTTACTTAGTTGAGGGATCTGGGTGACTTTGTGCATGAATTGCAAGAGATTAGGATGCAAGTACAGCAAGTAATTAAGAAAGATAATAAAAAATCACTATCCTAAGGGGAATTGAATGCAAAAGTAGGAAGGTTGCATGTCGTTTGTACAGGACAGGAGACCGTATCTGGAGTATTGTGCGCAGTATTTGAGGGATGCAAACGCATTGGAAGCTTGCTAGACTAAGACCTGTAATGTGAAGAGGTTGTCATATGAGGAAAAATTAGACATGCTAGGCTTTTATTCATGAGAGTTCAATGGAGTAAGAGATAATTTGATTGAATAATACAAAATCCTTAGGAGTCTTGACAGGATGGATATGGAGAGGATAGTTCTTCTTGTCGGAGAATTCGGACCACTTTCAAAATCAGATGGCCTCCATTTAAAGCAAAGATGAGGTATCTTTGGAAATCTCCGTTGAAAAGTGAAGTAGAGTCCTTGAATATTTTTAAGACAGATCGAGGTATGTCCTTGTTAAGCAAGCAGTTGAAACGTTAACGGGGTAGATGGGAATGTGAATTTGAGGTTAGTCAGTTCAACCATGATCTTATTGAATGGCAGAACAGGCTCAAGGGGCTGAATGGCCTATTCCAGTTCCTAATTTGTTAGTTCATGTGTTAGGCATGAAAGCCTGATGTGGAAAAAAATGTTGTTCTGTCTCTTTGTTCCAGATAATGTAGGCTTACTTAACTGAGATTAGCATAATTCTTTAAGTGGAACGTTCAGCTATGCTGTTCAATAATTTTGTTTTGACACTTTTTTTATTATTGGCAGCATTTCCATAATGGGGAGTGTATATACATTCTGTCCATTAATGATTATGCTATTTGATTATATATATTGAAAACTTAGCTAAGTGTTGATGTAACTACAGATTTTGCAGGTGAGAAGTAGAACCAAGAGTTATACAGCACAGAAGCAGACGCTTCAGTCCAACTCGTATAGATATTCTAAACTGATCTAGTCCTATTTGCCAACGTTTGGGAGGAACATTTCCACTTGGTGGAGGGGTCAACGACTGGGGACAGATCTAAAGTAAGGGACAGGTTGGCTGTTGGTGGAGTGATTCCAACTATTTTAGGACTCTTAAAGAATTGGATAATGTTGAACATGTCCAACTGTCTTTCACCTTGTCTAGCAATGTAGGTTACCCTGACTGGATTGGGAAACTAGATTAACAGATTTTGTTAATTGATAGACAATTCATCATTGAATGATTACAACATAGAATGTGGAAAGCAGCTCTCTTCATCTCAACACCTTGCTTTCTCCTGTGCATTTCTAGTTCCTTTCAGATAATTAATCAATTCCCTTTCTTCAAATACTGACCACTTTAGAAGAAGTGACAACAAGGGAATACTCAGTTTATGGTAAGACAGAATATCGTCCCCTCCCTCCCTCCCCATTCACCTCTGTAGTTAGTTTGGTATCTTCAATGCCGCACTTAGTCAAATGTCACCTTCATGTTAAGCAGTCACTTTCCCTTCAACAGGCTAGTTGTGATTGCATTTTCCATTCCACTGTTACCGAAGCAGTCCAGGTTCAAGTGCAGTAATACATGTTTAAAATCCAGGCCTGGGTTAACAAGTGACAAGCAGTGTTCGTGCATCGTAAACAGCAGGCAATGATCCTCTTCAACAAGAGGGAATCGAATCATCATCCCTTGGTGTTAAATGCCATGTTGGGTTTTTTTTTATTTTAAATGATTTAATCTTGGTGTCTGGAGATGTCAATTTGAGGTTAGGGAAGGTGGATTTGGTTTCATAGAACCCCTACAGTGTGGAAACGGGTCAGTCAGCCCAACAAGTCCACACCACCCCTTGGAAGAGTATCCCACCCAGACCCGTTGTCCTACCCTTTCCCTGTAACCTGGCATTTCTCGTGTCTAATCCACCTAATTTACACACTCCTGGACAATACGAGCAATTTAGAATGGCCAATCCACCTAGCCTGCACATTTTTGGACTGTGGGAGGAAATCGCAGTACCCGGAGGAAACCCATGCAGACAGTCACCCGAGGGTGGAATTGAACCCGGGTTCCTGGTGCTGTGAGGCAGCAGTGCTAACCACAGTCACCATGCTGCCCTGGTTTCTTTACCCTATCGTTAAGACTCAACCAGATTGTATGGATGGTGGAGTTTGCATAGAGCAGTTGGATTAACAGATCCCTCACTTGAAGGACATGAATGAACCAGTTTATATGGCAATCTGTACTTTTAGTGGTCATTTTCTGATGCAAGCCTATAAGGTTCCTGATTTATTCAATTTCTCAATTGACTATGTTGTATTTGAACATAAGTTTTTTTTTGTTTGTTTGTTAGTTCAGTGTCACAGCCTTTATCTGTACTCTGTAATCTCAGAAACCTGCAAGCAGTAATATCTAAACTCTTGGTTGTGAATGAAACTCCTAATTCGATGCTAAAAGCAGGAAGTTTGAGACCTATACAACACCACTACTTAACTCTTGCAGTTGAATAAGTCTTGGGTACTGCAGAGGTTGCTGTTGAATTTAGGCAGATTTTCTTGTAAGACTGTCATTTGAAGAATTGCCACACGCTGTATTGTCTCCAGCCTCTCTTTTTGCTGATCTTCCTATTTCAGCATTGATCAAGTGGAAATATTGTATTTTGCAAAGGGCAGAAATAATACGTGAAGGGATATTGCAGCAATATTTGACAAATGAATATGCGTGCCTTTATTCAGTGTATATTCAATATATATGTTGGTCACAATATTAGCGCATTATTTTTAAAGTCCAATTTGAACATCATTGATACTGTAGTAAACACCAAATCTGTAAAGTTTACTTTGCGATGTACTGCACTGATTTAGATTCATTGCCAGTAGTGGAGGAGGGCCACCAGTAGGAAAGTATTGCAGTAATTGTACCAAGCTTTGGTGAGATCACATCTGAAGCTCTCTGAAGTTTGTTGACCTCACTGTCATATTGGAAGAGATGTAGCAGTGGTTCGCAAGATTGGATGTGGGCATGAAAGTTGTCCTACAGTGAATGGTTGAGTGAATTAAATCTATATTCTCTAGGGGTGTGAAGAATGAACAATCCCGTTGAGGCATACACATTTTGAAAGGGCTTGAGGAGGTGCTCACTGAGAGGTTTTTCCTTAAGGGGGAGTCTGGAACATGGTGAAACACTTTTCGGGTAAAGGTCTATCGCTTAAGGGTAAGCTGAGGAGAAATTTTTCAAGTCAGAGGGTGATGACCCTTTGGCATTCTCTACGCCAGAGGGTGGTGGATGTTCAGTTGTTGAATATACTAAAGACTGAGGCAAGTGTTTTACTGCCTTAGCGAATTTGGGAGATGGGTGTCTGACTCAATTCCACTTTGTATTGGATGGTGGAGCAGTCTTGGGGGATTGAATGGTCTACTTCTATTTTTTTTATGTTCTCTATCAGTACAAGCAAAATATCTTTGCTTTATCTCTTTGGGAACTACATGTATAGCTTTTTTTCTCTTTCTGTTTGTGTCTTTCTTAGCTGTAGGAGTGGATTTCATTTTCCTTAACAGACTGGGAGTGGATTTTGACTTCCCATTTTTAACTGATTACTGCAACAACCACATCCCTGATACCTAGGAGAAGAGGTTTGAAGTTTTTTTAAAATCATTCATGAATATGCGGTTTGTTAGCCGATCCAGCATTTCAAAGAATCCCTACAGTGTGGAAACAGGCCTGTCAACCCAAAAATTCCACACTGCCCCTCAGAGCATCCCTCCCAGACCCATCTGTCATAATCCACCTAATCTACACATCCCTGAACAGTACGGGCAATTTAGCATGGCCAGTCCACCTTGCCTGCACATCTTTGGACTGTGGGAGGAAACCGGAGCATCCAGAGGAAACCCACACAGACACGGGGAAAATGTGCAAACTCCACACAGTCACCCGAGGGTGGAATTGAACCCGGGTCCCTGGCGCTGAGGCAGCAGTACTAACCACTGAGCCACCGTGCCACCCAATTTCCCATCCCTTGCTACAAGCAGTTACAATGGGCAGAATTGCCTACTTCTGTAATTCCCATGTTCTCAAACCTTTCATGGAAACAAGACGACCCAGATTTAAAGTAATCGACAAAAGAATTGAAAGTGATTATAAGGAAAAGGTTTTTCACACCAAGCAGTTAAGGTCTTTGGGTGGTATGGGCATAGTCAACCAAGACACTCAGAAGGAAGTTTAGACTGTTGTTTGCTTGAGAAAGAACACTCTGCAGGGTTAGGAGAGAAGGCTAGGGAATGACATTACAAAATATGAACAGTTGTGCAGGCCAGATGCTAGGAATTTTGTCGCCAGTGACTCACCACCTGACTTACCAGAGCCTGTCCACCATATACAACAAACAAGTCAGGAGTGTGATTGAGTCGTCCCTGTTTGCCTAGATGAGTGCAACTCCAACAGCACTCAAGCTGGATGATATTCAGGGCAAAGCAACCCACTTGATTGCATTTGAATTCTGTTATTGCTTTCAATTTAAGTAATACAGTGCTTTTTTTAATTCTTCCTGTCAAAATGAATTATTTACATTTACACCTATACTTCACCTGCCAGATTTCTGGTCACCCATTCAACCTGTCTGTATCGCAACTTCCTTTTGTTCTCTCCACAACATACTTTTCTACCTATTTCTGTGTCATCAAATTTAGACGACAGGTCGTCATTATCCCCATCTAAATCACTAATATAAATTTTAAACAACTGAGGCCCCAGTGGCACTCCACTAAACCCATTCTGTCAATCAGAAAAATAGGCATTTAGGCATACTCCATTTTCTGCCAGCCAGCCCATATTCCATCAATGCATGTATGTTATCCCCAATGAGGTAAACTTTTACTTTTGTGAAATAACATTTCTGAGGCACCTTGTCAAATGCTTTCTGGAAATTCAAGTACAGTACTTTATCAGGCTCCTCCTTGCCAATAGAGCATATATTGGAACCTGTGAAAATAAAATCAGTTAAACACGCCCAAAAAACCATGCTGACTGTCCCCGATTACCTTGAATTTTTAGGGGCATCCGCTATAACCTCCTTTAATCGATTCTAACACCTTCCCCTCAAGACATCAAGCTAATTTGCCAATAGTTTGCTGTTTTCTCTGTCCTTCCCTCCTTGAATAAATGGGTTATATTTGCTGCCCTTCAGTCTGATGGAAACAGTCCAGAATCTGACACATTTTGGAAAATTAACACCAATTCACTTCTGACCTTTCTAGAGTACTAAAGGAAGTGACCCTGAAATTATTGGTTATGTTGCAAATGACATGAAGATTGGCCGGGTTGTTCACAGTGAGGAAGAAGGTATTAAGTTATATGAAGATATAAACAGATTGGTCAGATGGGCAGATCAGTGGCAGGTGGAATTTAACCCTGACATGTGTGAGATAATGCACTGTGGAAGACATAACAGAACAAGGGAATGCTCAATAAACAGGACAGTGGGAAGCTCAGTGTTTCTGTGGGATCTTGAGGTGCTTGCCCGCTCATTCCTGAACATGGCAGGGCATACTGGACACATGCTTTTATCATTCATTGCATAGTTTATAAGAGCAGGGAGGCTGTTGGAGGCCTGTGGAACTTTACTGCAGCTGTGACCTAAATATTGTGAGCTGTCCTAGTCATTGCACAATAGGAAGGATGTGATTACACTGTAGGAGGTGCAGTGGAGATTCACCAGGCCATTGCCTTGGATGGAGCGCTTTAGCTATGAAGAGAGACTGGATAAGCTTGGGTTGTTTTGTGTGGAGTAGAGAAGGTTAAGGGGGAACCTGATAGAGGTGTATAAGATTGAGGGGCATGGACAAGATGGATAGAAATCAACTGATCTTCTTAGTTGAAGGATCAATAGCAAAGGCGTATAATTTTAAAGCGAAAGGCAGGAAGTTATGAGGGGAATTGAGAATCATTTTTTCAGAGGGTGTTTGGGATCTGGAATGCACTGATTGGTAGGGTAATTGAATTGAATCATTTATTGTCATGTTTATTCAGTATAAAGTACAGTGAAACATTTACTTTATTGCCATGCATCAGCACCATTCTTATGAACTTTAAAACAGAAAAAAAGAAAAATATCTTACAGTCCAACTTTTCCTTCTCTTCTACCACAATCCCACTCCGAGTTAGGCAGGTAACCTCCCAAACTTCAAAAAGTACTTGGGTGAGAACTTGAAATATCATAACATTCCAGGCTGTGGGACTAGTGTAGATGTAGCATAGTTTTGGCAGTATAGACTGAATGGGCTGAAGAGCCTCTTCTGTACGCTGATAATCATCTTCCAAATTTCTGTAGGTTCTGGAGCAGTTTCTACAGATTAGAATATGACAAATGTAACTCCACTATTTAGAAAGAGAAGAAGAGAAAAGCGGAGAGTTACGAACGAATTAGACTTAAAGTAGTATCAACAATGAACAAAGTAGACTAGCATCAATAGTGGAGGTGGAGGCAATGACCTAATAGTATTATCACTGGACTGTTAATCCAGAGGCACAGATAATATTATGGGACACAGGTTTGAATCCCATCACGGCAGATAGTGGAATTTGAATAAAAATCTGGAAATAAGTCGAATGAACATGAATCCATTGCTGATTGTCAGGAAAAACCCACCTGGTTCATTTAATGTCCTTTAGGGAACGAAATATGCCATCTTTACCTGGTTTGGCTTATGTGTGATTCCAGACCCACGGCAATGTGGTTGACTCTTAACTGTGCTCTTTCTGTTTTAAAGTTCATAAGAATGGTGCTGATGTATGGCAATAAAGTAAATGTTTCACTGTACTTGGGGATGAGCCATAAATGCTGGCCTAGCCAGCGATGCCATATCCTGTGAATGAATTTTTTTTTAAAAAAAGCTAGAATCTAGTCTAAAAGACATGGGAAGAGCACATTTATAACTTGTAATTTGTAAATTTGGACAAAGCCAGCCTGGGTTTGTGAAATAAACCTACTGGAGACTTTTCAGGGCAAGGCTATTGGAATAGATGAAGGTAAACTACCAGATATCGTGCATTTGAATTTTCAGAAGGTGCCTCATTAGAGGCTAGTGGCCAAAATTAACACGTGTGGGATTGGGCGTAATATGTTGGCGTGGAGCGGGGATTGATTTGCAGACAAGAAAGAGTGGGAATCAGTGGATCTTTTCTTGATTGTTGGGCAGTGACAAGTGGGATACCACAAAGTTCAATGCTTAGGCCTCAGCTATTCACAATATGTAAAAATGAACTGGATGAGGGACCTAATTGAAATAGTTCCAGGTTTGCTGACAACATAGCTGGATGGGTTGAGAGTCATGAGTCTGCATGGAGGCTTCAGTAGAATTTCAGCATGTTGAATGAGTGGACAAACATAAGTCAGATGCAGTACAACATGGCTAAATATGAAGTTATATACTTCACTATGAAAAGCATAAAGTAAGTGTATTATTTTAGTGATGAGATACTGGTAGGTGTGGAAATGCACAGGAATCTGGTTGTCCTTCTACACTGGTCAATGAAAGTAAACAGGCAGGTGTGGAAAACATTTGGGAAGGCAAATAATATATTGGGTTTCATTGCAAAAGTAGTTGAGCTCAGAAGTAAGGATATCTTACTGCAGTTATACAGGACTAGTGTTTAGATTTGGCCAATTTTTATTTGTGTGGGGGACATAAATGTGGCTGACTGACCAGCATTTATTCCCCGTACTTAATCGCACTTGAAGGTGATGGTGAGCTGCTGCCTTGAATCCATGTGTGCTTTATGTTGACCCAAAATGCACTTAGTGCTGGGATTCCAGGCTTTTGTCAGGCAACTTACCTAAGAGAGGATATACTTGCCATGGAGGGAGTGCAGCACAGGTTTACAAGGGTGATTATTGGGTTTGGCAGGACTGTAGTATGAGGAGTGATTGGATGGCTGGGCCTGCATTGACTAGAGTTTAGAGGGATGGTGGTGGGTTGGCAGGGCGGGATCTGGTTTAAACATATAAAACTTCTAACAGCGCTGGACAGACGAGATGCAGGGAGGATGTTTTCGTGGTTTGAGTCTTGAACCAAGAGGCATGTTCTCAAGATACAGGATAGACCATTCAGGACTGAGATGAGGTAAGGATGGTGAACCTGTGGAATTAAAAAACCGTGGAGACCGAGTCACTGCATATATTCAAGATAGAGATATGGTTTTATATTTAAAAGACATCTAGGCATAAGGGGAGAAAGTGGAAATATGGCATTGAGGTATACAATCAGCTATGATCCTATTGAATGGCGGAGCAGGCTCAAAGTGTTGAATGGTTTACTAGTTTCGGTGTTGTCTTTTGAGGAGACTGTGACATCATGGTAATGTCTACCATTTCCTCAGCCACTCTGATGTTCCATGGACATGAGTTGATGTCAGCACATGGATTGCAGCATTGACCATGGTTTGGGAAGTCACTGCCATGCAAGGACCTTGGAGGCCCACACAACCCAGAAGAAAATTAAAGGGAATGTTGATAATGTCACTAGATTAGTAATTCAGAGACTCAGACCATACTTGAGATTGATAATGATTCATTGGCCTATCATGTAACTGTTGATTCTGTCTTTTCTACAATGTGTAATCTTCCAATACTTAAAGAAGAAACAGCCTTACGACTATCACACAATGCTAGTGTGTCAACTTAATTTGTGGTAGAGTGCTCAATGGGACATCTAAATTTTGCCCTACTAGTTATGGAAGGTGGTGGACAATGTGTTCATCAATTTCGAAGTGTTTTAGGCAGGCCGTGAATGTTTCAAAGAGAGTGCAGTAGAGGTTGTAGAAGATCCTGGGGTGAGAAACGTCAGTTAAGAGGATTGACTTGAAGTTTGGACAATCCTCCTTGGAGAGGAGAGGCTAAGAGGAGATTTGCTGATAATTTCTAAAGCTATGAGAAGACTGGACAGAGTAGATAAAGAGAAACTATTTCCACTGTCAAACGGATCAAGAACTGAAGGTCCAGTTTGAAAGTTTTTCAAAAGGCACAAATACAAGGTGAGAAAAAACTTTTTCACATAGTGAGTAATTGGGTCTGAAATGCACTGCCTGGAAATGTAATGGAAGCCCCTTCAATTGAGGGAGTCAAGAGGGTGTTTTTTTCCTATTGAAATAAACACCCAGTGTGCAGGGTTACAGGAAATAGCAGTAAATTGGCTTTAAGTTAGGATGCTCGGAGCTAGTGCAGGCATATTGGGCTGAATGGTTTCATTCGACACCGTAATTCCATGATCTTGTGAAGTACTGATGGGGGAACAATTAGTGTTTATTAAGGGGTACTCACCACATCACCACCTCATTGGTTTGAATCCGATTCCGTATGCTATTCTGATAAAGAGCTATCAACTTGAAATGTTAACTCTTCTCTCTCCGTAAACGTTGATGGATCTACAGAGTATTTTCGGCCTACTTTTCTCATAGCTGGTACTCTAGATTGCTGCTTGATTTGTGACCATCCTAAGCAAAAAAGCATACCATGTGTACAGTGAGGGGGAAAAAGGCAGCTGAGACTGGGAACTTAACTCAGTGAGTATCAATGCAGGTGTGTGTCGCAGCATTAGCTCTTGAAAAATATAGAGCTGACGTCTGTAGTGGGAGGTGGTATGTGAACAGTGACGCAGCTCACTTTCTCTGCAGGATGAGTGATTTCAGGAAATGAATGCTCCTGTGTCCCCTTGTGTTTGTGATAGATGTTGGTGCACTGCCGCACTCGGTTTCGCAAGAGCATACAGCCCAGAAAATTACTTCTACTCAGCCAACAAACTGCCTGCAGTCTAATAGATTTCAACACACAAGCTTATAATTAGAAATCCTAACTGTTGAAAGGAAATGGGATTTACTACTTTTTCTTGACTTTGATAGGGTAGGCTGCACAAAGATTCCTCTTTTTTTTTTAAAACTGTTACGATGGCTGAACTTTTCAGTGAGAACTATCATGTGTCTAAAATAAAACAAAGAACTGCAGATTGTGGTTCTGAGGAGAGGTCAAGGGACCTAAAAGTTAACTCTGTTCTTCTCCCCACAGATGCTGCCAGATTGGCTGAGTTTCCCCAACACTTTGTCTTTGTAGAATTGTTTCTAAGTTTACAAAAACATAAAGAAATTTAGACTGCTTGATTGTCCTGAAAGGAGCTTGATCTTAAGATTAATGGCTCCAGCATATGTTTTTGAATTGTTAGCAGCTTCTGACTTTGCAGATTGTGTGCCACAGCGTGCCCTCTCAAATGAGGGATAAGTTAGAAAATTACAGATCCTATCACTGGAGCTCCCTTGAGCATAAGGAAGGTTCTACTTTGCGTGCTCTGTCAGGGTTCAGCCTTTCATCCCATTATTTCCAATGGTCCTGTTTAGGAGTGATGAATTGTTCATGGTTTCTGGTCCTGAAAAGCAACTCAAATATAATCTCAATATAATTTGCTAAAGTGTACAGAAAGTAAAAGTTTTTAATGTATATTTATTTTGTACATTACTGCCACATTTGTAGGACGTCTTAAATTTCTTTTTGCAGTGCTCTAAGATCTTTAAAAGATAAAGATATTTGCACTGTCCAGCCATTACTGTAGGATTTCTTAAAATGCGGGTTGCAGATTCGGACTTCATAAAGACTTGAGCTCCGTGGCTCTGAGTTACAATAACTGTATCCCACACCCAAGAGAGATAAGACAACCACAGAGACAACATCTGTCTGTCTCTCTCTCTCTCTCTCTCTCTCTCTCTCTCTCTCTCTCTCTCTCTCTCTCTCTCTCTCTCTTTCTGTCTGTCTCTCGCGCACTCTCTTTCTCTCTCGGTCGCGCTCTCTCGCGCGCGTGCGCGCTCTTGGTCTCTCTCGCTCGCCCGCCCTCGGTGTCCCCCTTGCACAAATCAACCCCCGATTCATAGATCTTACATGGTGTGTTGCAATAGATTTGAAGCCTCAAAAGGGAGCCACTGCAACTTTAAGACCATAAGAGAAAGTAGAATTAGACCATTCAACCCATTGAGTCCACTCCACCACTTGATCATTGCTGATAAGTTTCTCAACCCCATTCTTCTGCCCCTCTCTTCTTAAACAGGGATGTTATATTAGCCCTTCCTGACTCCAGTGATTCCTGAAAGATCATCAATGCCTCCACAATCTCCTCAGCTATATCCTTCACAACTCCAGGGTGTAGTGCATCTGGTCGGAGTGTTTTATCCACTTTCAGCTTCCCCAACACCACCTTAGTGATGACCTCTGCCATCCTGACTCTCTTGAAATTCTAATATGCTGCTGGTGTCTCCCACTGTGAAAACTTGCTGCAAACTACCTATTTGATTCTTACACTGTTTCTTTGTTCCCCATTGCTACTTCTCCAGCCTCATTTTGCAGCAGTCTAATGTCCACTCTTACCTTTTTTATATACCTAAAACAACTTCCAATCTTTGGTTGTATTACTAGCCAGCTTACTTTCTCATTTCATCTTGTCTTCACCCCCATTGCTTTTTTAGTTATCCTCTGCTGGTTTTTAAAATCTTCCCAATCCCCTGGCTTTCTAGTAATCCTCACCAAATTGTATAATTTTTCTTTTACATTTCTGCTGTGCCTGATTTCCCTTGTTAGCCATGGTTGCCTCATCCACCCCTTAGTATGTTTCTTCCTTCTTGGGATGAATTCCTGCACTGTTTCCGGAATTACCCATGACAGTTTATTTCCGTCAAGTGCCTATTTCCTTTTGAGATCCCTCACCGTTCTCACTGCTGCCAGTGTCAGCATCAAGTTCCGGGCATGGCTACTTGTTGCGTGGTAAAGGTACTTCCTGTCATCTGTGGCACTTCTTGCTCAAACTGTCGAACAAGGATGAGGAGGCAGGTAAACAGTAAGTTTTATTTCTTAGTTGGAGCTTTTCTTTGTTCACTTTGAATCAATCCATCTCATATACTGCTCAAATAAATTTCCTTCGATCGTGGAGAACAACCGACATTCTCCAACCTAATCTTGTGGCTAATGTCCCTCATCCCTGGAACCGTTCTGGTAAATCGCTGCATGCATACAAAGCCTCTCACATCCTCTCTGTAGTGTGAGGACTGTAACTGGATGCACTACGCCAGTTATGGTTGAATTAGAACTTGCCCATTTTTTGTAGTAGATGCCTCTTATGACGTTTAAGACTCTCTAAGTTTTTGCTAACCATTGTCTTATCACCTTCACAAATTTATGAACGTGAATCTGCAGGTACTTCTGCCCTTGCTCAGTTGTCTTCTATTAATTTCTAAAAGTTCAGTCATTGAGTTGAAAGATTAAGTTAGCTTGCGTGAGGGACAGTTAACAGTCAACGACCAGAAGCTGAATGAAGCCTCAATAAATGTTGATTACCGTTGAAGCTTAATTAGTATGAGTCGTCTCAGCTCTATTTAAGAATGGGACTGTTGGAAGCTTCTCGGGAGGTGCTGGGTGCAAGCACATCCTGAGTGAGACATAGCCAGAGTGTGTTTTTCTGTGAATTTGGAGTACAAGAGGGGAAGAGGTTTTTTTTTGCTTTTTTTTTGTGGTTTATAGTTTGTGAGGGCCATACTCCCTAGTAACAAGGATGTCAAACCTGTTCCAATATATATATATTCTATATATATAATATATATATCTACTTTTGGCCCATATTCCTTAATACTTCTGTTTCACAAAAATTTATCTGATTTTAAAATTAGCAACTGATCCTGCTTCCACTGCCAAATGTGGGCAAGAGTTCTAAACATTTTTACCGCCCTTCTTGTGTAGAAGTGCTTCCCAATATCTCTTGTTCTGAAGAGGGGTCCCCGGACTTAAAATGTTAACTCTGCTTTTTCTCCACTGCTGCTAGACCGATAGAGCTTTTCCAGTAATTTCTGTTTTTGTTTCTCTCCTGAATGGTCTGCCCTCAGTTCTCAGACTGTACAATCTGTTCTACAATCCCCAACCAGTAGAAATTGTTTATCGTTATCTTCCTTGTCTTTTCCAATTAATATCTTGAAGACTTTGATCAGATCACTCCATAACCTTCTAAGTTCTAGAGAAAGCAAGGCTAATTTGTATTATTTCTCCTCACGCCTAGACCTTGGTGGTTAAGATATCATTCTTGTCAACCTACATTGTACTCCCTCCAAGGCTAATACATCCTTCCTCAGTGTGGTGCCCAGATATACACTCAGTACTCTCAAGTTGGGTTGAACCATAATTTTGTATAACTGCAGCGTAGCTACGTGCCCCTTTGCTCCAGTTCGGTAGATGTAAAGGCCGGCATTCCATTAGCTTGCCTGATTATTTTCTGCACTTGTTTGTTGACATTTTAAAGATCTATGTAGTTTAACTGCCAAGTCTTTTTTGATCATCCACTGTAATTAACTTCATACCATCTAGAAACTACCTTGATCTGTCCTTTTTTTTCGTCGTAAATGGATAACCTCTTCCTTCCTTTGAACTCAATCTGCCACAATATTGTCTATCCACTTAGCCTATCAATATGCCTTTGTAATTTTACGCTATCATCTACACAGTCTACAATGCAGCCTAAACTTGGTCACCAGCAATTTTGGAAAAAATGACTTTTTGTACCATTGTCCAAGTCATTACTAAAAAATAATGTAAATAATTGAGGTCCTGACACATCCTTGTGGGATATCTCTGGTCACATTGTGCCAGCATGAGTGCTGACCCGTTATCCCTACTTTCTGTCACGTCACTCAACCAATTTCTGATTCATGACAGTAATTTGCCCTCAATTCCATGGGCATCTGCCTTGGTTAAGTCTCTTGTGTGGGACTTTGTCAAATGCCTTCTAGAAATCCACATAAACAACATCCATAGACATTCCCCTGTCCAGTATCTTCAAAAACTTCAGTGAAGTTTGTCAGGCACGGCCTACCTGTCATAAATCCATGTTGGCTGTCCCCGATTAACTGGAAATTTTCAAGGTGTTCAGTCAGCCTATCCTTGCTTACAGACTTCAACAATTTCTCTATCACAGATGTTAGGCTGACAGGTCTGTATTTCCCTTCTTTCTCGTCTTTCACATTCCTTAAAAAGGGAAGTGGCGTACAATTTTCCAATCCAGAAGGATGACTCCTGTACCTGGCGAACTCTGATACTAGTTAGGGCATCTACCAGTACTCCTCTACTTCTTCAAACACACTCCAATGGAAACAGTCAGCTCATGGGGATTTGTCACTTCGTTTCCAAATAACAAATGCTTTACTCAACTTCATTCAGCCCTGTTTCTCATCCAGTGTTAACCACCATGGGTCTTACAGCAAGCTATCCTCTGCTGTAAGTACTGAAACCAAGTAATTATTCAACATGTCTCATTTCCCCATAGATATTGACAATATCCCCACTTTCGGTCTTTAGTAGACCAACATTACTCCTCACCACCCACTTTCCCTTTATATGAATATAAAATTTCTTATTGATTTTGATGTCCCTGGCAAGTTTCTTTTTATTAAAAGCGAAAGAACTGCGGATGCTGTAAATCGGGAACAAAAACAGAAGTTGCTGCTAAAGCTCAGCAGGTCCGGCAGCATCTGTGAAGAAAAAAATCCGGTAATGTTTTGGGTCTGGTGACTTTTCCTTAGAACTGATGGTAGCTGGGGGAACATCAGCTAAATGCAGAAAATCGGGAAGAGAAGGGGTAGGGAGTAAAATATCGGATAGAGTCTGAAGAGAGAGAAGAGCAGTTGGATAGACAAAAGAGGTGATAACGATCTGGTGAGGGTGGTGAATAGTTAATTAACAATAGGTAATGTGCAATGAATTGTCACCTCACAGTCTGCCATTACACGCTACCTATTTTTAGTCACTAACAGTCACCTTTTAACAACTATTCACCCTCCTAACCAGATCGTTATCACCAACTTTGTCTATCCAACTGTTCTTCCCTCTCGTTAGGCTCTGTCCTATCATTTACTCCCTACCTCATCGCCTTCCTTATTTTCTGCATTTAACTGACGTTTTCCCAGCTACCGTCAGTTCTGAGGAAGGGTCACCAGAGCTGAAACGTTAGCTGATGTCTTTTTCTTCATAAATACTGCCAGACCTGCTAAGCTTTTCCAAAGATAATAGGAACTGCAGATGCTGGAGAATCCGAGATAACAAGGTGTGGAACTGGATGAACACAGCAGGCCAAGCAGCATCAGAGGAGCAGGAAAACTTGACGTTTCAGGCCGAGACCCTTCATCGGAAATGGGGGAGGGGAAGAGGGTTCTGAAATAAGTAGGGAGAGAGGGGGAGGCAGATAGAAGATGGATAGAGGAGAGGATAGGTGGAGAAGAGACAGACAAGTCAGAGGCGGGGATGGAGCCAGGAAAGGTGAGTGTAGGTGGGGAGGTAGGGAGGACGGACAGGTCAAGGGGGCGGGATGAGGTTAGTAGGAAGGAGATGGGGGTGGGGCTTGAGGTGGGAGGAGGGGATAGGTGAGAGGAAGAACAGGTTAGGGAGGCGGGGACGAGCTGAGCTGGTTTTGGGATGCGGTTGGGGGAGGGGAGATTTTGAAGCTTGTGAAATCCACATTGCTGCCATTGGCTGCAGGGTTCGGGTGGCATCATTGTGGCACTGCAGGAAGCCCAGGTTGGACATGTCGTCTGAGGAATGGGAGGGGGAGTTGAAATGGTTTGTGACTGGGAGATGCAATTGTTTGTTGCGAACTGAGCGCAGGTGTTCTGCAAAGCAGTCCCTAAGCCTTTCCTTGGTTTCCCCGATGTAGAGGAGGCCACAACGGATGCAGTATACCACATTGGCAGATGTGCAGGTGAGCACCTGCTTGATGAGGAAAGTCTTCTTGGGGCCTGGGATGGGGGTGAGGGAGGAGGTCCGGGGGCAAGTGTAGCACTTCCTGCGGTTGGAGGGAAAATGCCGGGTGTGGTGGGACTGGAGGGGAGTGTGGATCGGACAAGGGAGTCACGGAGAGAGTGGTCCCTCCGGAAAGCAGACAAGGGTGAGGAGGGGAAAATGTCTTTGATGGTGGGGTCTGATTGCAGATGGCGGAAGTGTCGGAGGATGATGCGTTGGATCCGGAGGTTGGTGGGGTGGTATGTGGGGACAAGGGGGATTCTGTTTTGGTTGTTATTGCGGGGACAGGGTATGAGGGATGAGTTGCGGGAAATGCGGGAGACACGGTCGAGGGCGTTCCCGACCACTGCAGGGGTGGGGGGAGGTTGCTGTCCTTGAAGAATGAGAACATCTGAGATGTACGGGAGTGGAATGTCTCATCCTGGGAGCAGATGCGGCGGAAGTGAAGGAATTGGGAATAGGGGACGGCATTTTTGCAGGAAGGTGGGTGGGAGGAGGTGTATTCTAGCTAGCTGTGGGAGTTGGTGGGCTTGAAATGGATATCGGTTTCTAGGTGTTTGCTGGAGATGGAGACAGAGAGGTCCAGGAAGGAGAGAGAGGTGTTAGAGATGGTTCAGGTGAACTTCAGGTTGGGGTGGAAGGTGTTGGTGAAGTGGATGAACTGTTCGAGCTCCTCGTGGGAGCACGAGGCGGCACCGATACAGTCATCAATGTAACGGAGGAAGAGGTGGGGTTTAGGGCCAGTGTAGGTACGGAAGAGGGATTGTTCCACGTAACCTACAAAGAGGCAGGCATGTCCATTTCAATAGGAGGATAGGCGATGGCCTAATGGTATTATCACTAGACTATTAATCCAGAAACTCAGCCAATGTTCTGGGGACCTGGGTTCAAATCCCCTCATGGAATTTGAATTCCAAAAAAAAAATCTTGGATTAAGAATCTACTGATCACCACAAAATCATTGTTGATTGTCAGAAAAACCCAGCTGGTTCACTAATGTCCTTTTAAGGGAAGGAAATCTGCCATCCTCACCTGGTCTGGCCTGCATGTGACTCCAGACTCTCAGCATTGTGGTTAACTCTCAGTAGCCCTCAAAAATGGCCTAGCAAGCCATACGGTTGTTCTAATTGCTAAAATGTCTCAAAGAAATGAAACCAGATGAATCACCTGGCATAACAAGGTGTAGATCTGGATGAACACAGCAGGCCGAGCAGGAAATCTGACGTTTCGGGCCGAGAAGGGTCGAGGCCCGAAACGTCAGCTTTCCTGCTCCTGTGATGCTGCTTGGCCTGCTGTGTTCATCCAGCTCTACACTTTGTTATCTCAGGAACTGCAGATGCTGGAGAATCTACTATCTCTGAATCACCTGGCATTGCTGTTTAAGAGGGCAACTAAATACAGGCAATTAATGCTGGCCAGCTAGCAATGCCCAAATCTATAAATGAATAAAAAAAAATTAAGCGTCTTCCAAAAGGTTTAATTTGAAAGGGTTAAGTCATGACAGGAGAGCTCAAACAGGAGAGCCAAGTACATCTCGAGAGCTTGGGGCCAGTTTGTGTGTAAGTAGCATCTATGCCTGCAGCTGGTGAAAGCCCAGGTTTAGAACAAAGGAACAAAACAAAATTACAGCACAGGAACCGGCCCTTCGGCCCTCCGGCCCTCCATGCCTGCGCTGATCCAGATCCTCTATCTAAACCTGTCGTCTATTTTCCAAGGATCTGTATCCCTTTGCTCCCTGCCCATTTATGTATCTGTCTAGATACATTTTAAATGACGCTATCGTGCTCGCCTCTACCACGTCCGCTGGCAACGCGTTCCAGGCACCCACCATCCTCTGCGTAAAGAACTTTCCATGCATATCTCCCTTAAACGTTTCTCCTCTCGCCTTGAAATTGTGACCCCGAGTAAGTGAGTCCCCCGCTCTGGGAAAAAGCTTCTTGCTATCCACCCTGTCTATACCTCTCATGATTTTGTAGACCTCAATCAGGTCCCCTCTTAACCTCCTGTCTTTCTAATGTAAGTAATCCCAATCTACTCAACCTCTCTTCATAGCTAGCGCCCTCCATACCAGGCAACATCCTGGTGAACCTCCTGTGCACCCTGTCCGAAGCATCCACATCCTTTTGGTAATGTGGCGATCAGAATTGTACGCAGTATTCCAAGTGTGGTCGAACCAAAGTCCTATACAACTGTAACATGACCTTCCAACTCTTGTACTCAATACCCTGTCCGATGAGTGAAAGCATGCTGTATGCCGCCTTGACCACTCTATTGACTGCGTTGCCACCTTCAGAGTATAATGGACCTGAACACCCAGATCTCTCTGTGCTCCCAGTTTTCCACAGGGCTTTTCCATTTACCGTATAGTTCGCTCTTGAATTGGATCTTCCAAAATGCATCACCTTGTATTTGCCTTAATTGAACTCCATCTGCCATTCCTCTGCCCAACTCTTCAATCTATCTATACTCTGCTGCATTCTCCGACAGTCCCCATCACTATCTGCTACTCCACCAATCTTGGTGTCATCTGCAAACTTGCTAATCAGACCATCTGTACCTTCCTCCAGATCACTTATGTAAATATCACAAACAACAGTGGTCCCAACACGGATCCCTGTGGAACACCACTGGTCACAGTTCTCCATTTTGAGAAACTCCCTTCCTCTACAACTCTCTGTCTCCTGTTGCCCAGCCAGTTCTCTATCCATCCAGCTCGTACACCCTGGACCCCATGCAACTTCACTTTCTCCGTCAGCCTACCATTGGGAACCTTATCAAACGCCTTGCTGAAGCCCATGTATATGACATCCACAGCCCTTCCCTCATCTATCAACTTTGTCACTTCCTCAAAGAATTCTATCAAGTTGGTAAGACATGACCTTCCCTGCACAAAACCATGTTGTCTGTCACTAATAAGCCCATTTTCTTCCAAATGGAAATAGATCCTATCCCTCAGTATCTTCTCCAGCAGATTCCCCAGCACTGATGTCAGGCTCACTGGTCTATAATTACCTGGACTATCCTCGCTACCCTTCTTAAACAGGGGGACAACATTAGCAATTCTCCAGTCCTCCGGGACCTCACCCGTCCTCAAGGATGCTGCAAAGATATCTGTTAAGGCCCCAGCTATTTCCTCTCTTGCTTCCCTCAGTGACCTGGGATAGATCCCATCTGGACCTGGGGACTTGTCCACGCTAATGCCTTTTAGAATACCCAACACTTCCCCCCCCCCCCCCCCCCCAACCCATGCCAACTTGACCTACAGTAATCAAACATCTATCCCTAACCTCAACATCTGTCATGTCCCTCTCCTTGGTGAATACCGACGCAAAGTACTCAATAAGAATCTCACTCATTTCTTCTGACTCCTCAAATAACTTCCCTCCTTTGTCCTTGAGTGAGCCATCTCTTTCTGCAGTTACCCTCTTGCTCCTTATGTATGAATAAAAGGCTTTGGGATTTTCCTTAACCCTGTTTGCTAAAGATATTTCATGACCTCTTTTAGCCTTCTTAATCCTAGTTTCAGATTGGTCCTACTTTCCCGATATTCTTCCAAAGCTTTGTCTGTTTTCAGTTGCCTAGACCTTATGTATGCTTCCCTTTTCCTCTTTGCTAGCCTCTCGATTTCACCTGTCATCCATGGTTCCCTAATCTTGCCCTTTCTGTCCCTCATTTTCACAGGGACATGTCTGTCCTGCACCCTCATCAACCTCTCTTTAAAAGCCTTCCACATCAAATGTGGATTTACCCTCAAACAGCTGGTCCCAATCCACATTTCCCAGCTCCTGCCGAATTTTGCTATAGTTGGCCTTTCCCCACTTTAGCACTCTTCCTTTCGGACCACTCTTGTCTTTGTCCATGAGTATTCTAAAACTTACGGAATTGTAATCACTTAGAACTGGACTGGAGCAGTGGCTGGGGACACTGGAGCATCCACAAGGCGCAGTGTGTCATGAATAGCATGTATAGAAAGGTGACCTCCAGCAGGCTAAGACTTCATAGGCAGAAAGGAAATGAGTGTCAACCAGGCAGAGCAAGAGGACTAGGCAGGCAGTGCAAGAATCTCCAGTGTCTGTTCCCTTGCAAAATACATATACCACTTTGGATACTGCTGAGAGGAATAGCCTCGAGGAGGAAAGCAGCCACAGCTAAATTCAATGCAGCGCCCTAGGCTCTGCTGCAAAGAGGAGGAGTAAAATGTGCATGAATTAAATAGCTATGGAGAATCAATTGTAAGGTAATAAACAGGCGTTGCTGTGGCTGCTTACTGACTGTTGGATAGCATGTTGCGTACCTGGTGCTAGGACCTTAGTGGGCTACAGAATCTTCTGGAGGGGGAGGATGAACAGCCAGTGGTTGTAATACACAATGCCATAGCTAAAAAGAAGTCCTAAAAGCTTAATTTTGGGGAGTTGTGAAGCAAGTTGAAAAGTAGGACCTCAAAGGTAGTGATCTAGGATTGCGATTAGCGCTTCCTGCTTGTCACAGCTGGATATTTCCAGTGTGTGTGGGTGGGAGGGTTTCACGTTCTGGGGCAGTGGGATCAGTACAAACTGGATAGATTGTCTCTGGTCCCACCCAGATCTAATGTCCGAGGGGCAGTATTTGCTAGAGTGGTCGGAGAGGCTTTCAACTAAAATAGTGGGAATGGGAACCTATGCAAGAAGTTAGAGCAAGGGGAATCAAGGATAAGAACCAAAGACAGAAAAGGGAATGAGATGTGATGGGCAGAGAAATTGAGGACCAGGATCAAACCTGGCCACAATAAAAAATAATGGGAATGGAACAAATAACGTTAAAGGCAGCACTGAAGGCTTTGTGCCTTTAATGCACGGAGCATTGCAACAAAGTGGATGAATTACTCTCATACCTGCTTGAAACCAGGTGTAATATAAATCAGTATTGTGGAGACATGTTTATGGAGTGACCAGGAATGGGAGCTGAACATAATAGGGTATTCATTATTTTGGAAGGACAGACAAAAAGGAGAAGGTGGTGGAGTTGTGTTGCTGATTAATGAGGAACTTAATGCAGTGGTCTGGGTGGATCTTAGCTCTGACAATGAGGAATTCCATGAATAGAACTGAGAAACCAATGGGCAAAAAAGTACGAGTTGTCTCTGGACCCTGCAAACTGTAGCAGTGGCGTTAAGTGCTGCATTATAAAGGATCTGTAATTATTGATGACTTCAATCTGCATATAGATTGGGCACATCAAATTAACCCCTTGAAGAATTCCAGGAATTCCTCATGTGGAATGTTTTTGGACCAATATGTTGAGGAACCAACTAGAGAACATCTCATCTTAAACTAGGGTAAGGAGAAAAGAATAATTGGCAGTCTGGTGCAAGACCCTTTGGAATGAATGACCATAATGTTGATAGAATTCCTTGTCAAGATGGAGAATGACAAAGTTGATTCTGCAACTAGAGTCCTAAATCTAAAAAGAGCAAACTGATAGTATGAGGTGCAAATTGGTTATGATAGATTTGGGCTATGCTGCTTAAAGGGATGATGGTGGAAAGGCAGTGGCAGACTTTCAAAGAGCACATGGGTGAGCTGCAACAATTGTTCATTCCTATCTGGTGGAAAAACGGAAAATGGAAAAAGTAGCCAAACAATGGCTTACGTGGGAAATTGGAAATAATATTAAATTCAAGGAAGAGACATACAAATTAGCCAGAAGAAAATAACAGATGTGGGGAGTGAAAGCAGTTTAGAATTCAGCGAAGGAGGACATAGATCTTGATTAAGAAAGGGAAAATGAATAAGCTTGCGGGCAACACAGACATTTTTACAGTCTATTTCTATTGGGATGTAAAGGTTACAAAGAAGTTTGTGAAGACAAATGTAGGGGTCTGTTAGTCAGAAGCAGAGGAATTCATAAATAAGATGGCTGACTGATTAAATATACACTTTGGTTCTGTGCTCACAAAGGAGGACACAAATAACATAACAGAAATGTTGCGAACGTGGGATTTAGTGAGAGGGGTGTAGTGAAAGATATCAGCAGGCAAATGGTGTTGCGGAAATGGATGAGATTGGAGATTTTTCAGCATTCAATGTCCCAGAGTAACTGAGGAAGTGGCCCTAGAAATAAAGGATGCATTGATGGTCATCTTCCAAGATTCTGTTCCTACACATTGGAAGCTGGTTAACGTAACCCCTGTATTTAAGGGAGGCAGATGGGAAACTGAGGATTATAGACCAGTCAGCATGATGTCGGTAGTGGGGAAAATTATAGTGTCCAGTATAAAGAATGAGCAGCTGGGCATTTGGAAAATAATGGCATGGTCAGACAGTCAGCATAAATTTACAAAAGGGAAATCATGCTTGTCAAATCTACTGGAATTCTTTTGAGGATATAACTAGTAGAGTGAATGAAAGGGCAGTGGATGTGGTTTATTTGGACTTTCAGAAGGCTTTTGACAGGGTCCTACATAAGACATTAGTGCTTAAAATTAAAATACATGGAATTGCGGATGGTATATTGAGATGTATAGAAAACTGGTTGGCAAACAGGACGATAGAATAGGAATAAATGGGTCTTTTTCCAAAAAACAGGTAGTTATAAGGGGATTCAGGGATCAGTGCAAGGACCCCAGCTATTCACATATATGTATAAAAAATATGTATAAGGAACTAAATGAATTATCTCCAAGCTTGCAGATGACAAATTGGTTGGGAGGATGCAAAGTAACTTCAGCGCAATTTGGACAAGCTCTGAGCAAACGCATGGCACACGCACTTGCCTATGGATAAATGTGATAGCAAAAGCAGGAAAACTAATTAATTATTATCTAGCGATAAACTGCAAGGGGAATACACAATAAGACCTGAGTGTCCTTGCACACCAGGCGAAGATAAGAAGGCAAATGGTATGTTGGCTTTCAGTGAGAGGATTTCAGTGTAGTAATGTCTAGCTACAATTGCACCTGGAATCCTATTTTCTGTGCTTCTGTGAAGTCCCCCTGGACCCAAAGACTTGTCAGCCCATAGTTCCAACAATTTGTCACTCAGTTGCATCCAATAGTTTCCCCACCACAAGAGGTTAAACTGAATGGTCTGTAGTTTCCTCGTTTTTCTCTTGCTCCCTCCTTAAATAACAGCGCCACATTGACTGGCCTCCAGTTCTCTGGCACCTCTTATGTGGCCATGGAGTAATTGAAAATTATTGCTAATGCCGCTGCTCTTTCCACCCTTGCCTTATTCAACAGCTTGGGATACATTTTACCTGGCTTTGGAGATTTGTCTACTTTTAAGTTTGCCATACTACTTAGAATCTCCCCTGTATGCTAACTTCTTTAATTATACCACAGTCTTCCTTCCAGATTTTTCTACTACATCATCCCCCTCACCAGCGAACACTGCAAGGTATTCATTTAGAGCCCTACTTACGTCCTCTGGCTCCGTGCACAAATTATCACTGTGCCCCTTAATGGGCCTTACTCTTTTCCTAGTAATCATTTATCCTTAACGTACTTGTAAAATAATTGTCTGGTAAACAGCAATCTATAGGAGAAACCTGGCTTCAGAAACTGAGATTTTAACAATCGTGCAGTCTATTCAGATCTTAAGTTGTTGTCCTATGTGTTTTGGCTGCTGTACGTATTGAGACCAATTATTCATTGTCCCAAGTTATTAAGCTCACTGAAAGCACTCCATCCAAGATCTTAACCCATCTAAGAGCTTAAATACTTTTTAAAATAGTTCACTTTTTGGCATTCTGCTGTTAACCTTTAATATTTCACAGTATTATGTTAAGTCTTTGGTTCTTTAAAGTTTCTTTTTTATTTGGCTGTTGTCTGTATTTACATGTCTAAGACTCCTCTCGTAGAAATTGCCATAGCTTACAGATAACTATCACAGTCAGCATGTTGAGTTGATCTAAGGTCAGTCTTTTGCTCACTTCCAAATGTTCTGCTCCCAATTGTCTCCATGTTCCTGAAAGTTTCTAATAATTTGTTTAAAAAAAAAACACCTGATAAAGGAAGCTATTTGTTACTTTCACAAGCTTGCATTGATGTGCATAAACTCAGTTGCAGTCACGATTCCTTCATGCTTTGGGGGGAAATTCCTATTGTTCAGTTGAGAAGTTTCGTTTGACAGAACTCTTTAGATTTGCTGCCTAATTGGCAGAACATTCTTCAAGGGTGAGCCTGTTTCATAGAGATAATTAACATGTTACAACTGACCCACCTTTTATGTTTCACTGGGAGGAGCCTGAATGTAATGATTCAGTTGTATGAATTTCTCGAGGGGGATGGTGTTGCAATATTACCTACTAATTATCTTTAAATGAAGCGATGGGTGTTTCTCTGTAGAGCCTCTGAGTTCTGTGAAGCTGAGCAAGGCAGTTCTATTTTAGACCTGTTTAAGCTTAAAGGGAATGATATTTTGGAGGATGGGTTTAGGAAGGAAAAACTAGGCTTTCAATTATAAGTACCTCCCCCATTCTTCTTGTTTCCTGTAAAGTATATTCTCTTGACTATGCTGGTCTTTCTTATGTTAATAGCACAGTTTAGCTCCAGCTAAAAGTCTGACGTTGAAATGAGGTGAGAAATGCATTAATTATGGATTGAACGTATGCTAGTTTGGCTAAATGGCAGTTGGTCACAATGATAATGAAGTTAGAGATTCTCTCAAACCCTTTACATCCTGTTGTTCCTTTGATGCTAAACTCTTCCACATTCAAATGGTTTACTTAAAAATAAAAGACCACCATCTAAGGTCTTTTGGCTAAAGTACAGTGGTCTGTTCGGTTATTGGACCATCCTGATGCCTCGGATGCACGTAAGTAGTTCCTAGTACCTAGCATAATTAAGAAATGCTGTTAGATTAGTTATAACTATGGAGAACGTCAAACCCCAATGTTTGTTTTCTTCTGTATGCAAAAACTTATGGATACAAACTGGTGTAGAGCTGGATGAACACTGCAGGCCAAGCAGCATTAGAGGAGCAGGAAAGCCTACGTTTCGGGTCTAGGCCGCATTAAGATTTTCTTTTTATGAATAATGTCTATTTTACAAAAAAAAAATTTGCTAGCTTGGCTGGTGGTGAGAAGGGTACTGAAGTCACTGTTATAGAGTCACATACAGCGTTAAAATGGCCCCTTTGGTCCAACTAGTCCATGCTGACCATGTTCCTAAACTGAACTAGTCCCATTTGTCTGCATTGGCCCACATCCCTCCAAACCTTTCCTATTCATGTACTTATCCAAATGGCTTTTAGATGTTGTAACTGTGTACCTGCATCAACCACTTTCTCTGACAGTTCATTGTACAGGAACCACTCTGTGTAAAACAGTTGCCCCTCCTGTGTAAAACTTTGTCCTCTCACCTGCCCTAGAGAAGAGACTCTTGCTATTCACCTTATCTATTCCCCTCATGGTTTTATAAACCTCTACAGGATCATCCTTTGGCCTTCTACATTCTTGTAAGTAAAAAGCCACAGCCTGTGCAGCCTATTTTTATAACTCAAAAACCCTCCATTCCCAGCAACATTCTGGTAAATCTTTTCTGAACCCTCTCTAATTTAATAATGTCCTTCCTGAATGTCCGCTGAATGTGTGGGCCGTCTACCGCAGCAGCAGTGGATCCAGTGTGGGCTGGAGCAACGGCGGCAGATCGAGTGCGAGCTGGAGACAACAGCGGATCGGCCAGTTTGGGGGTGAGAGCAAGCTGGTGAAGTGGCGGCAGTCTTGGTTCCTCCTAGGCCCCAATTTCTGCTGATCAATTTGGTGGCAAAAACGAGCCTTTGTCCACTCCTGGGTGCCCTGGCATTGGGAGTGGTGGCTGTAGCTGGGCCCAGGTGCCTGCATTCCAAGCACATTTATGATAGATCTTTGGCTTTTGAGATCTGACCTTTTTTTTTCCGTTACCTTTTGACTGTTAACTATTTAGTTATTGTTTTGTAGCCAAGATAACACCAGGAAATGGCGCCTATATGCACTTTTCACTGTTGTCATGTATTCCTATACTTAGCACATGTGACAACAGAAAGAGTCTAAATCCTGTAGCAGGGCAACCAGAACTGCGCACAGTAGTCCAGAAGAACCCTCACCAATGTACCGTATAACCTCAATGTAATATTCCAACTCCTACATGCAAAGGTCTGAGCAATGAAAACAAGTGTGCCAAGCACCTTGTTAACCACCCTGTCTACTTGTGATACAGACTTCAAAGAATTATGTACTGAACCCCAAAGTCTCTGTTCTACAACGCAACCCAGGGCTCTACCATTAATTGTATAAGTCCTGCCCTTGTTTGCTTTTGCCAAAATGCAAAACCTCGCATTTATCCAAATTAAACCCCATTTGCCACTACTTAGGCCATTGACCCAATTGATTAATAACTCTTTGTAATCTTAGATAGTCTTCACTATCCACTATACCACCAATTTTGGTGTCATCTGCCAACTTACTAACCATGCCTCCTATATTCTCATTTAAATGGTTTTTATAAATGACAAACCGAGGTGGACCCAGTACCAGTTCCTGTGAAACACTGCTGGTCACAGGCCTTCAGTTCAAAAAACAGCCCTCCACCCTCTGTCTCCTACCGTCAATCAATTTCATATCCAAATGGCAAGCTCACTCTGAATCCCATGTGATCTAACTTTACTAATTAGTTTACCATGCAAAACCTTGTCAAAGGCTTTACTGAAATCTATATAAACAACACCTACCGCTCTCCTCTCACCACTCTCTTTGGTTACTTCCTCAAAAACCTCAATCAAGATTGTGAGACACTCTTTCCCACACGCAAAACTCCTTGTCAGAATTTTCATTCACGTCTAGACTCTGTGCTACTTGTGCTGCCCTGCGGATGGATGTAATCTCGTTTTCAAGGAAGGTCTGGAGAAAGATGCAGTGCTTTTTGTTGAGGTTAGTCTGAACAGATCTGAACAGAGATGCATATTGAAATGGGCATCCACTGTTTCAGAGATAGTAGGAACTGCAGATGCTGGAGAATCTGAGATAACAAGGTGTAGAGCTGGATGAACACAGCAGGCCAAGCAGCATCAGAGGAGCAGGAAGGCTGACGTTTCGGGCCTAGACCCTTCTTCAGAAAATTTTCTGAAGAAGGGTC